>BPLR01018412.1:0-24245 GCA_021605095.1 Caerostris extrusa | reverse complement strand
CTGAAGGGCATTTTTTTTTTATTTGAAAAAAAAAAAAAAACGAACTTGATTTACTTTTAAAGATAAATTGCAAAATAAATTGTGTTTTTAATTATTTGGAATAAAATACACATAGCGATAAATTGCAAATCATTATTATAAAAAAGTTACTTAATTATTATTTTATTTATATTTATTTTAATTTATTTTATTTTTGTAGTTTTTCACTGTATTATCTTCCAAGTAATTTTTTTTTTTTTTTTAAATGATAAATAATACCTCTCAATAATACAAAATTCTATACTTGATTTACAAAAGCACGTTTAGCTTCTTTTTATATGATATGCCATTTTTTGACTTTTTCAATATATGCAAATATTACCTGTGACATTTGTTTTATTGTCATGTTTATAATGTTACGGTCCCTCAGTATGTAGTGCATCCTGGGTAAAGATGAATTTATTACAATATTTACCTTATCATTTGTAAATAACAGCATTAAGATGTCCAGCAGATTTTAAAAAAAAATAGAATTAATTTATTATATGATTTGAAATAACTTACTTCTTAGTTTCATAATAGATGGCGCTAGTATATGCTTATAGTTGGGAGTGGATTGTTATGAACATACTCTTACGGAATTAAGTGGAATAATAGTTCATGTAAAACTTTAATCAGGATAAGTTTTACGTGAACTATTATTCCACTTGTTATAAAATCCATATATTCCACTTGCAATTAAATTTAAAATGACTGTAAAACTAAAGTTAGTTAACTTAAATGAAAGAATTGATAATTTAGTTATCTGTTTCTTTAGCGATATAATATGTAGTTCTAGAAAAATAAAATGATATAATTTTAAACAAAAGTGAAATAGACAATTTTGGGATGTATTCAAGAAATGACCCTTTATAATTATTTAAATTATAATTGCATGTCAAAAAGTATAGAAATTTCCATAATATCAAACATAATACATTTTATAAAAATTCAAACAAAATGAAAACTGCTAACGATCTACAATTGTTATTCTATTTAATCATTATTATTATTGTATTCTATTTAATCATTATTATTATTGTATTCTATTTAATCATTATTATTATTGTATTCTATTTAATCATTATTATTATTGTATTGTATTGCCTGGTATGTTCTTCGTTTATGCTCAATATTATCTGTTTGAAATCGATGGCCATCGTCATCGTCTTTTTATACATTATTAACACACAAGTTAAAAATATACAACGAACGAAATATACATATTATACGAATATTAACGAGATATACATATTATACGAAATATTATACATATTACTATACATATTATATATATTACATACTATACATTAATTATACAAATTATTATACATATTATACGAAATATACGAATATTAACGAAATATACAACAATTTTTTTTTTTTTTTTTAAAGAATCAAAATTAAAAAGACTAAAGACTAAAAGAATCAAAATTTCTTATTGATCACTACATATCATTCCTACTAGGGGTCATTCACAAATTGACTCTCATACAAGCTGACCTCTACGATTTCCTTCATCCCTCATTTATTCCACTTGTTCTTCGTTTTCTATGACAACCGACAAAGAAATCTTTAAATTATCCACACACACACAAAAAAATAAATAAAAGAAGTTAAACCGTCTCCATATAAAGGATTTTATACAATTGTAATTATATTTGAAAATGAAAAAAAAAAAAAAAAAAAAAACTTTAATAATAATGATTATCACTTACAATAATATATTATTTCTTCAATTAATTAGTCTACGATTAATAAATGTTAAAATAAATTGTTCTTTAAATTTATAATTTTTCATCCTCAGTAGGAGTATACATTATTTAGCAACTAAAGATCAGAAATTATGAAATAGTAGATTTCCGTACAGTTTCTTTTATACTTTATCAACCCACAAATTAAAAATCTCAACAATTTTAAAATAAATATATATAAAATAAATATAAATAATATATTATAAATACTAAACAATAAAATATTCAACAAGATAAATAAATATTCAACATTTTTTTAAGACTAAAAGAACCAAAATTTCTTAAGTTCACTATATATCACTAACTTTCCAAGCAGGGGTCATTCACAAATTGACTCTCGTATAAATTGACCTCTACGATCCCCCTCATCTCTCCTTTATCTCACATTTTCTTCTTCTTTGACAAATAAATTCTTAAATTTTCCAAAAAAAAAAAAAAAAAAAAAAAAAAAAAATCGTAATTTGCCACTAAATAACTTCACTCATTAGAAAAATTCTGCATCTTTCAATTTAGAATTCACTATCCTGTCATTCTATTTTTATCTGAAGTAAAAGTATTCTATTTTTATCTGAAGTATTTTCTACTTACATTTAATTACTATTATTATACTTATATTACTTATTATTTTTTTCACTTATTATTTTATTATTATTTTATACTTATTATTATACTTATTATTACTTATACTTATTTTATTATGTATATAATATAACATATATTTACTATTTTTATACTTAATATTATTTCTTTTTTTCATTAAGGTTTTACTTTGATTTTAAATTCTTATAATCAGTAAATATTAAAACTGAAGCAATGGAGGTACTGGAACTGATTTTCCCTAAATATCCAAATAACCTGATATTTTAGGTGACGTAGCTTGGTATGTTCAATAGCTATATAACTGTTATATTTCAATAGCCTGGTATGTTCTTTGCTTAACCTCAATATTATCTGTTGGAAATCGCTCGACCATCATCACCCCCCCCCTTTACCCCTCACGTGACAATTTTCATGTCGTCATTTTCTTGAAGCATTGATTGATGTATAAACGAGTGTATATCTGTCGGTTAACCACAATATCCAATATATCAAAAAGTTATATGGAAGTTTTTGTTACATTTACCACAGGCACTTGATAACCAATCAATTATATTTTACTGCTTTTTTACAATTTCTGGACATTTAAAATTCATTTCATTGTTTCTTTTATTGAAGCCATAAAACGTGGCTAACCACAAACTTTATATACCATGAGTAAATTCTATGCTTGGACACACACGAAGACCGGAAACATCCTGTAGCTGTTCTTAGTTATTTAGTGCAATAAAGAAGTCAACTAGCAGGAAGTCCCGAAATACTTTTGAAAATCAGCCCTAAGAGTGAATAGGATCCCGACATTTGATGCTATAAGAAGAAGCTACCGGTAGGTCACCATAAAGGTACTACATAGATACCTGGAGTCAAGCAGAATGCGTACTAATGTGGCTGGCCATTAAAGATTCTTGAAAGGCAGGGTTGCCAATTTGTACAAGGACAACTTCTTTTCCAGGTATTAATGGAAGGGATTCTTTTGTCACCCCAGGCCGGTGTAGCGTCTGTCAGACGTGGGAACTGTGACTTCTAGGGGGGTTGTAAAGGACAGTCGAGAATGACCCCACCTTTTGTCAAGGTACACGGGGAATTTCCTGTACACTATAATTAGGTACCTTCGAACAAGATAAAGATTCCAAGTGACCGCCAAGTAAATGCCTTAGCTAGCTCAAGCTAGACGATAGCTCTGTGTAAAGCTACCATACTTAATAAACATAAGGTTCTTTGGATGGATGAATGGATATTATTTTTGTAGCTTTCCAGCTTCGAGAGTAACGTTTTAAAGTGTTTTGATGATAACAGTAGAACCTCTGTAAGTCGAACTTCAAGGGAGACGCCAAATAATTCGAGTTATAGTTTTCGACTTATGGAAGATTTCGACTTATGGAGGATTTCGACTTACGCGGATTTTTGTAAGGAAATGTTCGACTTGTTTAGGTTTAGATTCTTATTTACTTATTTTGAGTTAGAGAGGTAAAATAAATAAAAATTCAAGTTACAGAGGTAATAAGCAAGTTTATTTTTTAGGGTTCTAATGAAATCAATAGCAATAATAAGAATTATATAATAAGAATATTTTGTGGAATTAGTTATTCTGTTTACTGTATACTTCTACATTGTTTTCTAAGAAACAATGACGTGCATTGTCGGCAAATCCTTAAAGTCGGTAACTAATTTTTCTTCGAGTTATAGAGGTAATTAGTTTCAAATGATCGAGTTGTAAAGGTTGTAAAATCCAACATTGCTAATGTTCGAGATACAGAGGTCCAATTTTTTTTTTTTTTTTTTTTTTTTTCGAGTTACGGAGGAAAAATATATACCAAAATGGCTTGTAGGGATTGACTCATTATTTCGACATATAGAGGGTTGAAATTTCGAGTCATGGAGGTTTTGGGGCTTGAAGGGAAGTGAACATATTTTTTTTTCGAATTGTGGAGGTTTTTGACTTATCGAGGTTCGACTTAAAGAGGTTCTACTGTATTTAAATTAAATTTTTACAGTATATGACCCAGACGGCACAGGAATAAGTTATTATTAGATGAAGAATAGAAGTGTATACTTTAAAAGAATTTTATTATTTCTTATTAGAATTTCTCTGAATGAGAAGAAATATTTTTGTGAAGATCATGCGGAATTTAGTTATAGTGTATTAGAAATATTTCCACCAAGTGAGTTGTTGATCAAAATAAATGCCTAAGTATTTAGTGTTGTTTTTCCAAGGAATAATACTGTCGTTAATTTAGTTTTCTGTTTTTGTAGTTTTATGAAGAGGACTGTTTTAATTTTTCCAAAATTCAATGCCATTTTCCATTTATAGAGGTTATTAAAATTTTTTAAATGATTAGAAAGGGTGATAGCAAATACAGTTCTTTTAACAAGAAGTAAACCTGAAAAGGTTGCAAATGGATGAGCATTGAAGGACGACTTTCAACAATAATTCACTTAAAACGAAATAAAAGCTATTTTTAGGAGACGACTGATGACCCATAATCTTCCTAAAAATTTGGTAATGCACAATTACAATTTATGGTCCACAGAGAACAGAACTGCCTCAGTTTTTTCCAAAATTCAATGCCGTTTCCCATTTGTAGAGGTTATTAAAAACTTTTAAATGATTAGCAAAAGTGATAGCAAATACGGTTCTTTTAACAAGAAGTAAGTCAAAAAGGTTGCAAATTGATGATCATTGAAGAACGACTTTTCAACAATAATTCACTTAAAATGAAATATGTTAATAGCTATTTTTAGGAGACGACTGATGGCCCCATGGTCTTCCTAAAAATTTTAAAATGCACAATTATCAAGACAAATTAAATATCATTGATTATTGGAAAAAGCTGGAAAAATTAATTCCAGTACATCTATAGCATTAATTTTAATATTTTTCTAATTATAAATATTAAAAACCAAAGTAAAAACTTAACAAAAGAAAAATACAATACTTTATAGGTTAAAAATACAATGACAAGATAGTGATTTCTGAATTAAAAAGCGCAAAAAAGGTTCAGGGGGCCTGACGGTCGAGTTACTGCCACTCTGCCGCACGCTACCACAAGCCCCGCCGGTGCCATGAATGTTTGCAGTGGTTCGCAGTTCACTTTAAACCTTAGTTCCCGGTCTATTATGACTGTAGAGTGCTGGGCATAGTGCTGACAACCCTGTAAAAAAGAAAACGACATCTCATGATTCGGAATCTGCCAGTAGGCAGAAGACCATATCGCGCCATTTGAAGAAGAAAAAGAAAAAAATTTCAAATAGAAGAAGCAATAATTAATTTATTGTGTCTAATATGTAAATAATACACTTAGATGAAATTTAAACTTTTAGGCCCCAACAAACAATCAGGGAGATTTCATAAAAATCAATTCTATAAAACAGCCACCTAAAAATTTTTTTGGCAACAAACATTGACAAATCTTTAAAAAAGAAACATAATTGGAGTGAATGAAAGGAAGTCAACATTTTTACAAAATTAGAAAAGCATCGGTTTAATTTTGTGTATCATGACAAGATATTATCAAAATATGCCAACGATGACGAGATAGGTCATCTTTGTAGTAGATAAAAAATAACTCTGATAAAGTCACAGATAAGAATTAAAAACCCTTTACAAAAGGTCAAATTAATAAATAATTGTAATATTAATCAAGACTATAAACACTCTAATTATTATAAAGATTACAAATCGTCGGTATAATATAGATTATATTAAGTATACCAACATATGATAATTGTGTGCGTATAAAGATTCCTGATTGGCCGAGTGGCTAGCGCTCTGGAGCTCGGTACTGCAGGTTCCGGTTCGAGTCCCGGCGGTGCCGTGGATGTTTGTAGTGATTCGGAATCCCCTTTAAACTGCAGGTCCCAGTCTAACATGACTGCAGAGCGTTGGACGTAGGGCTGACAACCCTACCCCGTAAAAAGAAAAAACATCTCATGTTTCGAAATCTGCCAGTAGGCAGACGGCCTTGGCCCACCATGGGGCTGTTGCGCCAATCAGGATGATAAAGATTCTATTAAGTAAAATTTATAACAGTAATAAAATTATGTTGTTTAAGTTATGTTGTTTTTGACTGTAATTTATAAATATGTACAGGCTTGTACCCAAACTATTATTAGGCACGTCTGTCTCAAAACAAAATTTTCTATCATTTTAAAAGATTTAGATTTCATCTTTAAAATAATACAAAAAAAGGGTGAATATTGCAGTATGTCTGAAAAAGAAAAAGTATTATGATTTAAACAATTTTTGAGAATTATATATATATACATATATACATATGTAAGGAGCACCTAGGGCAGGGATGGGCAAACTACGGTCAGTGGGCCAACTCCGGCCTTCCGCAAGGTTCAATCCGGCCCGCGGATATATTTTTAATTTGTCGTTCCGAGGCAAATTAAAATAAATATACATTTATATATTATATATTCATCTCCTTTTCTACTTTGATGAAATATTATTTTTTTCTTCCTTTTTTTTCAAAAGACTGATGATCTTTTTACTGTCTTTATTTTTGTTCTACAAAACATAAATCGACGGAAATAGCAAGCACAGACATTTCTATCGGTAAAGTGTTAAAAGCGGAAGTTCTTTGTTAGTTATAGCTGTAGATTGACGCCAACAAGTTAGTTTTACAAGTCATTATCTAAAGTAAGTTTCCCAAATTTAATATCTCAAGCCCAGAAAATCAGTGCTATGTTTACCTCATCTTATATATGTGAGCAAGTGTTTTCAACTATGAACCTTAGAAATAATTATTTCAGAAGTAGACTGACAGATGAGCATTTAGCCTCGTTCCTCAGAATCAGCACATCTCACTTCAAACCTCACTATAAGGAACTTTTAAAAAAAGAAATCGTAATTTCGTTCATCTCATTAACATATTTAAATTGAAATACTTGTACATTGTTTTTAAAATTTATCTTGGCCCGACAAACTTTTTTTTTTTTTTTTTTTTTGACCTGCGACCAAAAAATTTTGCTTATCCCTGCTCTACGGTCATCTTACGCACACGAGGGCTAAACAGACCGTGACCTACAGTTTAATGTGGATTCCGAACCACTCACAAACATCCATGCCACCGTCAGGAATTTTTCATGGTGGAAAACCTACAGAACCCATGGGTGGCCTTAGGGTGATAATCAACAATGGGACACAATATTCAAAGCAGCTATTGCTTTACAGTGATAAGTCGCAAAATCTACAAGGTTAAAAATCCGTGACTTTTCTGGAAGCACAAAGGTAAGACATGTTTTATTTGAAGTCTTTATCTATTGGTTTTAACATGATATCTAAAGCTCGGTATGCAATGCGGTTTTCAAAAGTTCTAGCTGCACAAAGGTAGGATATGTGGCATACCAGCAAAAGTGAATAAATTACAGCGGTGTTTCTTAAACTTTTCTGAATCGCAATCATATTTCAAATGACCTCTTGTCATCGAAATGATTGAATGAAATCCAGGTGTAAAAAAGAAAAAGTGTAAATAATCCTAATAACTAAAAGGTAAATTTTTAATATCTTATTTATTTTTTTCTAATTAAATAAATTATATATTTATCTTAGCCCGCCAAACTTTTTTTTTTTTTTTTTTTTTTGCGATTTTTGGCCCGCGACCGAAAAAGTTTGCCCATCCCTGACCTAGGGGATGACTACGAAGCTTCAGCCGAGTCCATAAGTGAAATGTGTGCGTGCACACGTTCAAACTTCCCACTTAAGTCAATTTTTGTGTCAAGTATCTATTATTTCAATGCATCAGTGTTTTCTTATCTGTGTCAATTTTACTATCGCACCTGAATGTGCCGATTGATCTGGCGTTTTTCCTGGTTTAGTTTTAGGAAATTTTCATCGAAATATTGGAAGTGGTCATAATCGATGAGATGGCAAAAGTAGATTAAATTTTAATTTATAATTTGTGGATGTTGATGGTTTTTCTTTCTTTTTTTTTTTCTTTAAGAAATTAATTTTGTGTGTGCTTGTGTGCGTGCAATACAGCTTACATTTGACGCTTTCATTTTTATGTATTTGTACCAATTAAGTGCAATGCAAAAACTATTACTAAAGTAATTTATTTAGGCAACTTCGACTTCAGATGCATTTTCTATTACATATATTTAAATATGGCTAGTGAGGTTTTATAAAGGGGCCTACTAATGGCCGAGTGACTAGCGTTCAGAGCTACAAGTTTTGGGTTTCAGTACCGGCTGTGCCATGGATGTTTGTAGTGGCTCGGAATCCCCTTTAAACCGTAAATTCCGGTTTAATAGGTCTCTTGGTCATTGGGCTGACAATCCTATCCTCGTAAAAAGGAAATATCTCCTGTTTCGGAATCTGCTAGTAGACAGACTACCATGGTCCAACATGGACTGTAGTGTCAGCGAGTTAGTTAGTTAGTAAGAAGTTTTAAACGATTGCGCTTTATTTTGTGACCCCCCCCCTCCTTTCCAAGATAAAATCCTGAGTGAGTGGTTGGTTATTTATACAGAACAATGGCATCAAAAACGTTATTTAAAAGTGAAAAACGTTGTTAGTTTCATTCCATGGATATAAAATAGAATTTTATTTATATATGATATGTCAATGAATATGTGTAAATCCTCCTTGAATTAAATGAGGTCTTTAATTTTGAGGGGAAGGGGGTAGAAAATTACTCCTACATGTTATACGGCAATGCAGATTATAAGCACTAATTTTTGGTAAATCTTAAAGAAAACATAATTAACACAAGACATTGCTTGTCGAACTTTCATCAAAATTTATTTATTTTTTCCCCATCTCTGTAACAATACAACAGATAATAACACAGATCTGAGCGAGTTCAAAGTAATTGCTCCTAATGGAAAGAAAAACAATAAATAAAAATATATTTACAACGGCTGTTAAAATGTCGCTATACATAGCATTTTTTTTTTTCCTTAAAAAAAAAAAAAAAAAAAAAAAAATTTTAACTTTAAGCTATTTTCCTAAGGATTTTTCTGCTGTCGATGGTGAAAATCACATTTAGTACAATGAGTACAATAAAATTAACACTGATAAGAAAAACACTGGTACTTAGAAGTCCTGAAAACAATTGGACTTAAGCGGGAGGCGGTAAGAAGTTTGAGCATAGGTATGCATTTTACTTGTGGGCTTGGAGGGTCGGCTGAAGCTTCCCAGTCACCCCTTAGATCAGAGATGGACAAACTCCGGCAGCGCCGGAAAGTCCTATCCGGACTGTGGATAAAATTTTAATTTGCCGGTTCGAGGCAAATTAAAAGAAATATTTATTATATATCCATCTCCTTTACTACTTTCATTAAATATTTTTTTTTTTTTTTTTTTCAAAGGACTGATGATCTTTTTACTTTCTCTATTTTTGTTCTACAAAACATAAATCGACTGAAATAGCAAGCACAGACAGCTTTCAATCGGTAAAGTGTTAAAAGCGGAAGTTCTTTGTTAGTTATAGCTGTAGATTGGCGCCAACAGGTTAGAGTTTTAGAAGTCATTATCGAAAGTAAGTTTCCCAAATTTAATATCTCACGCCCAGCAAATCAGTGCTATGTTTTCTTCATCTTATACATGTGAACAAGTGTTTTCAACTATGAACCCTAGAAAGAATTATTTCAGAAGTAGACTGACAGATGAGCATTTAGCCTCGTTCCTTAGAATCAGCACATCTCACTTCGAACCTCACTATAAGGAACTTTTAAAAATGAAATCGCAATTTCTTTCATCTCATTAACATATTTAAATTGTGATACTTGTATATGGTTTTTAAAATTTTAGAAAAATTTATATTGGCCCGCCAAACTTTTTTTTTTTTTTTTTTTTTTTTTTTTCGATTTTTGGCCCGCGACCGAAAAAAGTTTGTCCATCCCTGGGTTAGATGAACCCTTAATAATTCACAAACATTGTTTTAATTATAATTACTTTTCAGAAAAAATGCAATATTCACACTTTTCGTTATTATTTTGCGAGTCGAAAATCTAAATATTTTTTAAATGATAGAAAGGGATTTTTGTTCTTTTTTAATATCTTGCTTATACATTCCGTTGTTTTTATTTATTATTTTGCTTATATCTTCCTTTACTTTTATTTATTATTTTTATTACCTTTAATTTACATTTTTGCCATATAGTGTCTCGCATTATCATACGCCGCGCACTTTTTTTTTAGCAAAAATTCGTAAAATCTTGATAACAGCTTTAATTGTATCTTTTTTTATTATTATTACTTATTGTTTTTTTTTTTTTTTTTTTTTTTCTCGATTGCAGTGACATAACAAAATAAAAAAAAATAAAAAAAAAAAAAGAAATTGTATCTAAAATTATTATATTACCATTGTTTTTTTTATTGTTATTTTATTATTATTTATTTATTTATTATTATTATTATTGATGTTTTTTTTTTTTTTTTTTACCTACATGAAAAATTAAAACTTATTGTAGAAAATTTTTGTGTAATTTTTTCACACTTATGCTAGTCCATTAAACGAAAATTTTACTGATCTTTTAAAAGTTGTTGTTGAGACTCATCCTCAGTAACCGGAAGCGCGGGATGGTCGTCCCATTAGTAGGGAAAGGAGGCGGCTTCTGCTGTGATGAAGTACCCGTAGGTAGTAGTCTGAATTGACCCCGTGACATTGAAGCAAAAGGGCGGTGCCTTCTGGGAGGACTTTTTAGGGGGAACTACCGCGCATGTGGGTAGTATAGAAGAAAACTCGGAAACACCTATTTGGTAGTCTGTCTAATGAGGCCACGATGCTGAACATCCCAAACGCCATCGAATCTCCTCGTTTTTCGAAACAGTGTCTATAACAAAGCCCTAATGCCTTATGAACCTCAGCCCTAATGCTCACCAACGGCGCACGTTGCCACAGAGTAGGGTTTTCTTTAAGGTAACTGTTCATAAATAAGGCGACGAATTCTTGTTAATTTGAAGTCCGAAATTGTTATTCCTAAAACTACTGGTTATTGTATTTTCATGAAAATTGATTTAATAATTAAAATTTTTATTAATTAAAATCTTCTTGAATATATAAAGCATTCAGCAAAGACTGCCATTCTAGAAACAGGAGAAAAACTATTAACTTTTCATGTCATATATAAATTCAGTAAGCAAAATTCATAAAAACGTTATTTTTTTCTGTTTAATGAGTCTTTGTGTTTTATCATTCTAAATCGTCTGATAGAAATTTAAATTTTCATTAATTTTAAATTAATAAATTCATAAATTCATTTTAGATTCATTAATTTTTAATTAATAAATTAAAAATTAAGGAATCTTAAAAGAGAAATGCCTTTTAAATAATGTATATATTCTATAATAATGAATGTAAGGAATCTTAAATCATTAAAAATAATATTAGATTTATTTAAAGATTTCGTCTGACATTAAAAAAAAAAAAATCATTTAAAAAATGCGTTGGTTTTCGATTTAAATCTTTGGCCGTCAATCACATTAAAAGGCTTATGTTTCGAGAATGCAAACGTTCGATAACTACTTCCGAAACCGTGCTTCTTCTTACGCACTGACAAGAGCGCCCTTCTTTGACCTTCAGGAGAAGTTGTCAGTGGGCCTCGAGACTCTCACACTCACTGGACAAACGTTTAGTATTATTGTCTCTCATCCCGAGAGGAAATATATTTAGCATATCTAGCATATTATGTAGTAATAGTTGGCCTACAGACTCGCATCGGAGAGGAAATATATTTAGTGCTTCCTGCGCGCAGCCGTGTATCAGATTTTTGGCTTAGAAGTGGAGTTTTTCTACGAATCTATAATTATCTGTCTTTAAATGTGTTAAATAGTATTTGTCTCTAATTGTATATGTGTGTGATGTTTGTGCAAGTGTAAATAATGCTGCGAGTTCTCCAACCTGTGCCTCAAGTATCTCAACCCAACCACACCCAGTTACAATCTGGTTGTCCAACCTGCACACTACACCTCTCTACATTATTTCTTTGTTTTTTATATTTTAGGTTAAGTTCAAAACAAATTATCTTCGAAAAATTATGTAAAACAATTACGCCCATAACTCTACGTTTAAAAGCAAGACAATACAAAATTAAATATTATAAAGTATAAGATGTTTTTTACTGTTGAATATTTTGGAAACTAATAAGTGTAACAGATATTAAAACTCCCTAGAAAATTTCAAATATAAACAGAAAAAAAAAAAAAAAATCATTCCCTAATTCCTAATAATGCATTTGTTATTTTTAGAAATAATGATACAAGAGACAATAGAATTCAAAATGTGAACTTTTAATATCTTTAAACTTCTCTGTTTACTGAAAACGTTCAGCAACAGCAACATTAGTTGCTTTATTGGGATACTATTTCTCGAGCAAAAACCGATATTTTTACTTTTAAACATATAACCCATAAAATTGTATAAGTTATAACATTGCTTTATTTAATTTATAAGTGTATAAAATGTATAGCCAAGAGTTATGAAATATTGAAGCGATATCTGCTTGTTTCTTTGAAACACCATTATTACTTATTTATGAATTTGGTATTTAAATTTATATTTCTTCCTAATTTTTTCGAGATAACTATAATAAAAAAATAAATATGTAAAAATGTATATATATATTAAAAATATCCGAAAAACCTTCCATCAAAATTTTTGACAAAATTTAAATCAAGTTAAAAAAAAAATAAAATAAAAAGGTCTTATAAATTTTACATTTAGTTTAATTATTAATTAGTTATTTTTTAAGATGTTAAAAGTTAGTTTTAATTGTTTAAAAGTAAACTGAAACAAAAAATATTTTACTCTATCTATCGAAATTCAACCAAACCATCAACCAAAGTTATTGCGCTTTGAAAGGAAATCGAAACGTGGTTTCATTTGTCGGCTTTCGGAGAAGAAGAATTTCTGCTCGGTCTAGTGTCGCATTTTTGAAATGTGTCACTAAAATTTTATTATTAAATATTTGCTGACAGCAATATCTAGTTAACATATCAGGGCTTTATTTACATGAAATATGTACTTTATTTAACATTCATAAATATTGTTTAGTATCTCTAATGTTTTGAAAGTTGCAGGTAACAATTACATTTAAAAAAATTCTAGTACAAAAGCTATATTTATAGATAAATGTTGTAAATTAAATTTTAGAAACTCAATTAACCATATTTATTATTATTATTATTAATAAAATTTACTCATCTAAATGACATCTGATGGGCAAAAATTTCACAATGTTTCCTTTTGATAAAATTTAATACCTGGAATAATAATTTTATACATGGAATGTGTTTGTTTAAACCTTAATGGTTTAAGGAATTTTTTTAATGTTCAAATAGTTTCAATAGTTTTTTAAAATAGTTTTTAATAAATAGTTTCAAATAATTACATATAATTATATAATACTAGCTCAGATAACCTGACGTCGCACAGTTTCAGAAAAAATAAAACGTATCGATTCTTTTATTTAGATTTACGTCTAATCACAGCACCATCTCCGCTTTCTTCTTCATGCTCTATTATTGGCCAGTTTTGACCTATTAGATACATTCCGATTTTCTGATATCTCTACATTTTCTATAGATCTACCTGAGGCTCTTCGTTTAGAGTCACTTTTGACGTGATTGAACAGTTTTCTTTTCTTAGGCGGCATTGCAAATTTAACAATAAAAATCATTGTGAAGTTCAATGAATTCTCCCCCATAATTTTTTTTTTCTCTCCCACACTATATTTCTCACCTCTTGAACTCACCCCTGTGGTTATCAAATTTCGAACATCCAGAAACGAGAGAGTGAAGTAATACGGTCAAAAGAAGGACTGGCTCGCCCATTTGATAACTTCTACAATAAAGAAAACACTCAAGATGTCACAAAGACAACGGAAATTGGCCAACAAGTAATTTTTATTGTAGCACTGTTAGTTAGTAAATATATTTTATTTCGATACCTTCCAGTTTTTTATGTTTAATTTTGTAATATGTTACATAATTATGGAACACTGAATGGTTTAGTTCTGAGTTAATCAGGCGCATTAAAATGAAAGACATGTATTTCAGACAAGTATTAAAACTTCAACCGATATATGGTTTAGTGTGATTTATAAGTGAGATGTAAATTACCATTGGCCATTTATGCAGATTAAAATTTTTGGCATTTGTACAAGTTATAATTGATCATTCAGACAAGTTAAATTCCCATCGGTCATTTCTACAAGTTTAAATTGGCCACTTATACTGATTTCCCATTGGCTATTTATACAGGTTAAAAAATTGTGGAATTTATACAAGTTTAAACTGTCCATTTAAACAGGTTAAATTTCCATCGGCCATTTCTACAAGTTTAAACTGGCCATTTATACAGATTAAATTCCCATTGGCCGTTTCTACGAATTTTAATTTGTCATTTATACAGATTAAATTCTCATTGGCAATTCATGTAGGTTAAAAAAATTTTGCATTTCGACAAGTTTAAATTGCTCATTTATATATTTATACTCATTTATATAGTTATTATTGACCAATCTCGACGTATTAGATACATACCGATTTTTTGATATCTTCACATTTTCTATTGATCTACCTACTGTTCTTCGTTTAGAGTCGATTCTTTCTGATTGAACAGTTTTCTTTTCTTAGGCGGCATTGCAAATTTAACTATACAAACCAGTGTGAAGTTCGACGAAACGTTCTTCCCTGTGAATACTTTCTGTCTCCCCTTTACTATATAGTGAAGAAAAGAAATTTAAGTTTAGAATCATTGTTACAAGTTTACAATCATTGTTTACCTTCGGTCATTTCAACAAGTTTAAATTGGTCATTCATAGAGGTTAAACTGCCATCGGCTATTTCTACAAGTTTAAATTGGTCATTTATCCAGGTTAAATTGCCATTCCCCCTTTATACTTTAAAAAATTTGGACATTTATACGTTTAAATTGCCCATTTACACGGGTTAAATTAACATCTGCTATTTCTACAAGTTTAAATTGCCCATTTATAAAAAATAAATCATCATCGGCCATTTATAGAGGTTAAATATTTTTCATACAGGCTACTTTGATAATTTATACAGGTTTAAAAATCAAATAATCTTTAGTGTCGCTTCAAAAGCTACAAAATGTGTATCCTTTGTAATGTCCAAGACATCTCTGTAACAAACCCATTATTCACTTTTTGAAGAAGAGGAATATCACAATACAGCTGTTGAGAAACTGAGTCTCTTTGAAGCAGATGATTCAATAGAAAAATAATTGTTCTCATGATATGGCATTGTTGCAGCTAAATGTCGGTTCCTGGTTATTGAACATAAACCTCTACTCCTTTCCTTAATAAAGCGTGAAGACCTTCTGACCTCCGAGACCCCAAAGCATGAGTTCTTATTTGTCAGTGGTGTCACAAACTAGCCATTCCTTACTTTCGCATTGTGGTTACTCCCCCATTCAAAAGTGGGCCACACAAGAAGACGTCGCTCTTCCCCTCTTTGGCAGTAGATGAATGAAAACACCGAACTCATGTGAATAATTGGCTGCTTTCATGTCATTGTTAAAAAGAAGGCATTAGGTACTGAGCCAACTTTCCACGTGTTCTGTGATCGCACAAAAGGTGAAACCTGGTGGAGAGATTGATGACATCAAAATTATAGTGCCAAATATCGACTAGCCTTGCAGAAGAGCTTTGCCATCTTTAAGGGGTTGTCCAAAGTTACGGGATCTTTCCTCTTTGCCAAACTTTGCATCCTCTTGACGACAATGAAGGCGTCAAAGAACAAAGGAGTATTGGAGTATTCTAGAAAAATCAATTCCATTGCATCGATTTCAATATTTACAGATAACACATAATTTTCTTATGGGTGAAATTGAGAAAAATTGATTAAATCCTGATAACTTAAGGATTCAGTTGTGAAAATAAAGAGGAATAACTGCGCCATAAATCAGCTATTTTCAAACTTTTTTTGATCGCACACCTTTAATTAAAAGCTCTACCCTATATAATATTATATATATATAAATGTATGTGTGTTAAAAATCCAATTATTTATTATAAATATATATATATATATATTTCAATATCAAGTTTACAGGACAATAGATATCATAAAAAATAAATACATTCAAGATAGAAACAAATGACATCAGTTAATTCATCCACTTAAGTTTGGCACTCCAATAACGCTTCCATACGGAAACAGAAGGCAGTGCAGAACATGAAGCAAGGTGAGGCATATCCATTTCTTTCTGGTAATCACACAACAGACAGAGAGGGTCTGGAGTCAATTTAATTCTGTGAAGGTGTTTGTGGAGACAATCGTGACTGCATAAAAGCAGTAGCAATGCCCCCGATGATAATGGGACAATCCACTCGAGTTCCACTGCAGAACTCTACGAAACTCACACTGAAAGCCAGACTGAAGGCTGTGTTTGTAGTTCATTTTGTCATATGAGACGTTGTCCGGGATGCACCAAGAGGAAGTAGAACTACGTTGCACTCTATTTTAAATAATATACGTACATTTAAAATTGAATGACCGCGTTACTTCAGTAATTTCCAAAGATTTGATGCCCTCTGGGAATACAATTGGTTTTTAATTTAATTTATTACTTTTAATTTAAACTTTTAATCTATTTCTGTAATATGGTTTTAATTGTTGTCCTCACATAAAATGCTACTTCACACACGTATTTAGAATCCAATGGTAAGATTGGATTCGCTGCTGTGCTTACTAAATCTTGATATTCGATTGTTAATCCCATCCACCCAATATAAAGAGATATCTCTCTCATTAAATTCGGATTGTAAGATTGTTCTTTTTCTCATGTCATGATCGTGAACCCACACGATTTTGGCGTACCGATGAATATACAATTTATATTAACATACAAAAGTGGTTCAATGGAAATCGCGGGAAAATTTTGTGCCATGGCGATATTTTCGTCCGACTCCAGTATTTAGTGATATTTTTCTAAATATAAAAGACAGCCAAGCAAGCACTTTATTCGTAGTTAGCATTATGATGCACGATTTGATCAAAATTTTTAAAAAATGACTTTAAAATCAATTTAATTTTCAATAAATAGTTGGATAATATTAACCATTTTTGAAAATGTCATCTCCAGGACATTTTATTATTATTATTATTATTGTTATTATAAACCTATATTGTCTGAAGGACTATATTTATTTGCGGAAAGAAAAATATAGTTATCTTTGTAGCATAAATAACACAGTCAATTTAGGCTGTCCTTAAGTATAGACACATTCCTGCACAAAAATGTCAAAAATTTTGAAAAGAAGACCCCTTTCTGTCAAGACAGAAATATCTCATCCATCAACTTTGAATGGCGAAACTTTTGAGCGAATCGAATCATAGAAAAGTAATATAATAGACAGTCACGATCATTCTTTTCACTTGACTCTTACTTTGTAATTTAACATATGCGATGACAGCTTGGCGATATTTGTCAACAATCTTTACTGTTGTCCATTAATATTCTATGCTGCTGGCGCGAAGGGAGAAAAAGGTCTACTATCCTACAATGATTTTCAAAAGAAAGAGTTCATTTTTCAGCTGTCAATAAACATAAATTTATTTTTTCTAAATAACTGGCATTTATATTTTGTAAATTAAATTTTCCTGCGTAATATTTTACCTCCTAAACGATTCAAAATTAAAATATGCATTTATTAAAGTTCATACAAAATGATCAGAGTTATGAACAAAATAAAGTTTCTTGTATCTATTTATTTTTAGTAATCCCATAGTTAAATTAATGTGCGTGACTTGAGAAGAAGAAATTTCGAGCATTTTTCAGAATGTTCATAATCGCTTTGCAACATGTATTCTAAATTTGTACCACTTGTAATATAATTTTAGTGCTCAACGTCTGGTACAAATAGTTTAGTTTGTACCTTTCGTTTTAATTTGTGCCACATATGTGTGCTCGTTTGTGCCACGTATTTAGTCGTCAAAATCTGTACCAAATTTGAGCCAATAAATTTGTAATTTCTTCTTTTTCTTTGCCGCAACAGTCCCATGGTGGGCCAAGGCCGTCTGTTTGCTGGCAGATTACGAGACAGGATATATTTTCTTTTTACAGCGTAGTGTTGTCAGTCCTATATGCAACGCTCTACTGTCATATTAGTCTGGGACCTACGGTTTTAAAGAGGATTCCGAACCACTACAAACATCCATGGCACCGCCGGGACTCGTCTCAAATATGTAACTAGCTTTTTAAGTTAATGCGGCAGGGAAAAAGAGACAAGGGGTTAGACAGCTCCAGCTTTAGTACGATAAGGACGGGGAATGTTTTTTTGCTTTAGAATAGGGGGACGGGTTTTATTATATTACTACTTTATGGATCGAATCGAAAATGTGAAATGGATATTATTTAGACAATGTTTCATTCTATTGTGTTGGCTAAGCCGCTGTTCATAAACATGTTGTCATGTCTTTACCATTTCTTGATATCAATGACAATAATCGATGAACTGTTATTGAGATTGCTATATGAGACAGCTATCCCTGACATTAACTGATGCTGTCAGAGATAGCTGTTCGCTGAACTAATCTGTGGGACTAGATAATAATTTATAAATCCTTCCTGTCCATTGTAGCTGACAAGATGGATTGAAAAAAAAAAAAAAAAAACTTTCATTAAGCTCTCTTACATTGATTGTTCGGGATTTTGTATAATATGACACTGACCGAAGTATTCGCATTTTTTCATATGAATTTCTTATGATTTCGCGTCTTTTGACTTTGATCGCTAAGTAACGGCATTTGAATTTTCGTCCTGTGTTCATTGTAACTGTCGGCTTTCATTTCAGTACAGAATATAACTCATAAATTTGTGCATGATTCGTAACGATTTTTGCAGAAAAGAACCGAATCACGGAAGCAATTCGATACTTTTTACTGGATGTATTTTATCTTGCAATAGAGTAACTTTTCATTAATTTAAATCAATTATTAATCAATTATCAATCAATTAAAATTTTATTATTATTTAAATCTATTATTAATCAACTATCAATCAATTAAATTTTTATTATTTAAATCAATTATTAATCAATGAAATTTTTATTATTTATTTAAAAATTTTTATTATTTAAATCAATTATCAATCAATTAAATTTTTATTATTATTATTAATAGTCATAATAAATAATAATAATAAAAATAACGTAAAATAATAAATAAAGGAAAATAAACAATATTAATATATTTTTTTTTCTTTCTAATGCAGCTGGCAAACACAGACAGCTTGGTCTTAGATGCCTTAAGGCAAGTGCTGCACAGACGTACTCACTTTGTATTACCCAGGGGGCGCGTGTAACTTGAAGATAAGCTACGGACGCGGAGTAACAATGCCCCCGCAACGCTCTACGATCCTATAAGACCGGGACCTACTTTTTAAAGTGGATTCCGAACCACTACAAACAACCATGGCACCGCCGGGACTCGAACCCGAAACCTGTGGTACCGAGCGCCAGAGCGCTAGCCACTCGACCATTCAGGCCCACAATATTAATATCAAAAAGTTAAAATAGTTAACTTTGAACGTGAAAAAAAAAAAAAATTAAAAGAAGCGATTTTCCAAACTTTTTCTCAACCACACTGGAGTAAGTATTTCCACTTTAAGAACTATTGCCCTTGATCACCGAGGTGCACTGTTTGGGAACTACTGTTATAGATGTTTTTCATTTAAACCATCTAAATTACTTGATACTCTAACAATTATTTTTGTGTGTGTGTGAAAACACTCAGAACCACTGTTATTCACACGTGTATTTGGACCACACAAATTCCGAACTTACTTACCTTTTATTCCTCCTCACAACGAAACATACAGGCCAAAGCTGATCTCATTCCAAATCATTTTGCAACCCAGCAGGGAATTCAGGAACTAATCTCAGAGTAACTCACCAAATGAAGAAACCACGGTTTATAATATACAATTTTATTTAGGGTGAGCAGCGGAGAAAGTAATCCCCTTTCAGACAACATTCTTTCCCCATTCTCCACTCTGAATGTCCCTCCTTTCTTTTCTCTCTTTTTCTTCTGCTTTTGCACTGGTAGGAGTGGGATACTTCAGTTAAAATTTGTTCAATAGAGCGCGAAATTGAAATCAGCGTTACTTTCAAGAGATTACACACAACATAGCTACTGGTCTTAACCCATTGACACCAAAATTGGATCTTTGGAAAGCAAGGGTTAAGTCCCACTTCATAAAAGGTATTGTCCCCCCCTTGCCACTGGTTTTTGTATTCAAAGCACGAGAAAACTCATTGAAAGTGAAATATTCTGTAAATCATAGAAGGGTAAATAGGTACAATAATAATGATCCTTATCATAGTTTCTGATGCATTCAAAAATATTTAATGTTTATTTTTTAATGTGTTCGGAAAATTTATTTGTTTGTTATTGGATCATTTGTGTATTCATTGTTGGTTCATTTGTTGATTCGTCGTAAATTCATTTGTTCATACAATGTTGGTTTATTATATGTTTATCGTTCGTCATTTGTTTATGCGTCGTTGGTTCATTCATCATTGGTTTATTTGTTCATTCAACTTATTTGTTCATTCAACTAGAATGTACAAAAGAACCTACGTTCATTTGTACATACATCGTTGATTCATTTGTTAATTCATTGTTGGTTCCTATGTTCATTCATCGTTTATTCATTTATTGTTGGTTCATTTGCTCATTCATTGTTGATTCATTTGTTCATTCATTGCTGTTATATTCATAGTTTTTCATTCATTGATAATTTTGTTCATTCACAAGCAAACGGTTTCTAGTTATTGAAAAACTTGCAATCACCGGTTATCAAACTTTTTAAAAGAACAAACATTAATATCGCTTTAAAATTGTCCCAAATGAAAATGATTTCTTCTGAAATAAAAAACTAATCACCGATATCTCTGATCGGAGATGAAGTATCAGTGTCATTCAAAACAATATTTGATTTAAGCGAAATAACATAGAGATTGGCGAGAGATATGATTCTCTTTTGGCGCCTTCAGAACTTAAGTCTGTGCGGCAAAACTGTGGATACTTTCTACGAAAATCCACAAAAAGCTATTGAAATGCTTTGTTGAATTGAAAAATTTAAGAAGGAGAGAATAGGTAATCCTCAAAGCAATTTTAAACAAAAACTTCCGCAGTCATCTTTAATCCTTTTGTGGCTTTTACCTTCATTGTGGTTGATGCCACAAAGAAATCATGCGATGAATTGGGATTTAAATCTTTCTTCTATAGAGAGGTTCATTTATATATCTTTACTTTTCCGCCATTCCCTTATCAACCAATAGAAATATCTGTGAGCGATCTACATTAGGAATTCTTCAGGGAGTTATTCTCGAACAAGCAAGACCGAATTATAAAAAAAAAAAAAAAAGTAACATGTAATTCATCTCACTGCTTTGTATGGACTTTCTTTTTTCTGTAGAAGAAATTCGAATTAATTCTTTTTTAAACGTATTGTAACAGATTGTAATTCATCTCCATTACTCAGATTTAACAGTGCCAGATGTTCCGCAGGGCTGTGAGGTTTTAACACAACTAAAATGTCAGGCTGGCTTAAGCAAATGGGACCACCAACATCAATAAGACGCAGTGGCATCATTATCAATAGAAACTGCAACCCTTTGACTGCACTTCAAGGCTACACATCTGAAGACTGGGGGCCATATCAAAATATCTAAATGTGCATGGTACACTGGATATGCAAAGTTAATTCGATGGGAAAATTTACAGTTGCAGCTTCTGAACTTTAGTAATTGAACTTGGATAGGAAATTCTCTTTTGAAAAAGGCTATATTTGTCAAATTTATGTCTTTCTTTGGTATTTCTCTATGCATCCATTTATAAGAAAAAAAATTGCATTTGCAGTTTGAATCAATGTTTTTTTTATTATATAAACAAAAACAAAGGAAATAAAACAAAGGCACGTAATAATAAATATAGTATATTCCATTCAACATATTCTTCATTTCTTTCAACTTCATGAACAAATTTCTCAGGGTTCAAAGAAAATAATAAAAGCATAATTGATGTTTGTAAAATCAAAACTTTAGTAATATTGATTTATCAAAGAATAAATACATGGATTTTGCTTTTGAGGCATTTGCATTTTGAAATAATGTTTTTTTTTTTTTATAAACAAAAGAAATTAAATAAAAAAAAAATTTTGAATTAAAGTTTTTTTTTATTGTAATAAATATATCTCTTTCAACATAATTTACTTTCAACGAACATATTCCTTTCAACTTGTTGAAATCTCCTTAGCATTTTGAATTAAAGTTTTTTTTATTATATAAAGAACAAAAATTAAATAAAACAAAACATGTCATAATAAATATATTCCTTTCAACTTGTTGAAATTTCCTTAGCATTTTGAATTAATGTTTTTTTTTATTATATAAACAAAAAGAATGAATGTAGCACATTATAACAAATACATTCCTTTCAACGAACATATTCCTCACAACTTGTTGAAATTTCTTTAGAATTTCGAATTAATGTTTTTTTATTATATAAACAAAATAAATGTAATAAAACAAAGCACGCTATAATAACTATATTCCGTTTAACGAATATATTCCTTTCAACTTGTTGAAATTTCCTTAGCATTTTGAATTATTGTTTTTTTTTTTTATTCATAAAACAAAGGAATGAAATAAAATTTAGGAAATTGAAAGGAATTTTTTTTTAAAACAAAGGAATGAAATAAAACAAAGCACGTTATAATAAATATATTCCTTTAAACGAATATAATCCTTTCAATTTGTTGAAATATCTTTAACAATTTGAATTATTGAATTAATGTTTTTTTATTACATAAAGGAAGAAATTAAATAAAACAAAACACTTTATAATAAATGTATTCCTTTCAATTTGTTGAAATTTTCTTAGCATTTTATTATGTAAACAAAAGAAATGGAGTAAAATAAAGCTGTGTATTTTTTATGCCGACTCGCATGCATATTGGGGGAGGGGGGGGGGTAACAAACTTTACTAGCGGAATAGAAGAAGGGAAGTTAAAATGAAGCCTGACTGTACGCAAGGGGGTATCAACCCCAAGGGGGGAAGGAGAGAAATAGTCGGAGGCCTGTCACACAGTAACCCCAAACAATCCTTAACACCACATAGCGGCCGGACCAACATTACATTCCAAAAGACATCACATTTCTGAAGTAAAATGTTATCTACAATTTCATAAATAATTTAAAATTATTGATTATTAACAATTTATCTACTACTTATTAATTATCTAGTTTATTCTACTATTTATTTATTGTCTACGATTTATCTACTACTTATTTACTATTTTATAAACACTTAGTATTTATTAACTTTAGCTTATTTATTTTATTTATTAAATCTGCCCATATTTATTTATATTTGAAGTATAGATATTAAAACACATGCGACAGTTAAAAAATTATCTTTACCTAATTAAAAATTATTGATTAAACTACTGTGGCAACATTAATGAATTCTGATACGTAATCCTCACGTGATGAATTTAGCAGATTTCACTTTTTAATTATTATTTTATTGTTACACAAATCACAGCTATGTTGCCTATTAAGCTGCTGCATATTTTTTGGGATTATAAAAAAATTGCTCTCAACAAAGCTGTGATCGTGGTCTGGTAATGCATTAAACCTATGTGAATCGACATATACTTTGGTGAAAATAATTATCAGCAACGAATCTTATCCAACCGAAAAACAGAAAACCATGTGACTAATATTTATTTATTTTTTTTTTTTTTTTACACATAAAATTATAAGTATAGTTTTGGGTGGCGGAATTTTTCGTAACCTTGACCCCTTTCAACGTTTCCTATCGGTTTATTTTTAAAAAATTAATTTCACGAGCCATTTTTATGGGTTTATTTAAATTTCTTTCACGGTTTT
>BPLR01018410.1:0-21030 GCA_021605095.1 Caerostris extrusa | reverse complement strand
TTCGGCTGCATTACCTTATAATTACATTTATTTTTCTTATGGTATTCCAGTTCATTTATTAAAATGTCTTATGATTCCTTTTAGTTAACATATTATGATATGGAATATAATATTTCAGTATAACAAAAAAAAAAAAAAAAAACTTCTTTACTACCAATATTAACACAATCTATGGTATTACAATGATGTTATGAAATAAGCTGTAAAGTGATAGGCTTCCTTAAAGTAATAATAATAGGTTGAAAACTAATCCGATAGTAATAGTAACAATTGGCTTCAATGATACTTAAATATAGAAAAATTACAATAAATCTAAAAAACAACTTGTAACCTAAAAATCAATATTAACACAACCAAGTGCATTACGAATTCAATTATGAAATGTAAAAGGCTTCTTTTAAAAACTACAACTAATTCTTAGCAAAAAAGTCAATCATTTTAAACTGATAAATTTATATAATTATATCTCCACAGAAAAATTTTCAGCAGTCTTATTTGTAATTAACATTAAAAGCATATACGCAGGATAGGAAAAAAAAATTTATATTAAACGAAATTCAATTTTTCATTTTGAATAAATCAGATGCTTAGAATAATTAATGTATGAATTGTAAATTTTAATAATTATTGCGCAATAATTTAAATTATAATAATTAATGCAAATAAGTTATAAATTATTATAATGAATGAAAATAAGTTTTAAATACATACTTAAAATAAATAAAACTAACTATAATAATGTAATTTGAATATCAACGAGATTAAAATCTGAAAATCATATTTCATCAGAAAAAAATGAATAAATATTTTTAATTTATGTGACTGCAAAGTTTGTTTAAACAAAAATAATAGAAAAAAATAATTAAAAGATAATTCAAATGGAAAAAAAGAAGAAATTTTGAATTCCTATAGCACATGCTGACCCAGATTTTCACATTCCCAAATAGTCTAATTTTCTCTAATTCCAAAACAATCTACTTTTAATTAAAATTAAGTTCATAAGCAGGAGAGCTAAATATAATAAATTAAAACAAAATTCCATTTATTTCTGTTTGTAATCTATTATAATAATTAATGCCAATAAATTATAATAATTAATGGGAAATAAGTATAAAAATACATACTTATGATAAATATAACTAAATATGGCAATGCAAATCGGATATCAATGAGATTAAAATCACTGAAATCATCTCACCAGGAAAACAATGAATAAATGAAAATCTGTATTTATGTGACTGCTAATTTTCTCCTATTTTTTTTTTAAAAACTAAGCAGTCACATAAAATAAAACTTTTTATTTATTTTATTATTTTTTATATAGGTGGTTTCAAGATTTTAATCTTATTAATATTCCATTTGCATTGTCATATTTAGTTATGTTTATCGTAAGTAGTATTTAACATTTATTTTTCATTAATTATTATAGTTTATAATTTATAGCCATTAAGTATTATGAGCATCTGATTTATACAATCAGAAATACATGGAATTTCGTTTAATTTATAATTTTTTCCTCTTGCTTATGAGCTTTAATTTTAATTAAAGATTAGTATGTTGGAACTATTTCAGAATGTGAAAATCTGGAATCAGCATGTGTCGTTGAATAATTTTTTTTTCTTTTCTTTTATTTGATTTGATTAATTTGTTAATTATGTTTCTCCTATTTATGTTTAAAGATTAATCAAATGGAGAGAAATGGAAAATTTTTGAATTCCAACGGCACATGCTGTCCCATTATCACACTTCCAAATACTAACAGCATTTGTTGATGCTTCTGACTATTCAAAGTGCCAATATGATAGTAATTTCCAATTTCCAAATAATGTGATACTTCTAATGATAATTTTAAAAAATACTTAGGAATATTAGTTAATGCTTATTAATGAGACTAGTATCACTTAGTGTAAAATCTCAATATCACCCCATCAGAAAAAAAGGAATACAAATTTTAATTTGTTTGATTGCTTAGTTGTTTAAAAAAAAAATGGTAGAAAAAATAATTAAAAGTTTAATCAAATGAAAATTTTGAATCAAAGGGAAAATTTTGAATTTTATTGGCCCGATTCACATTATCACACTTCCAAATACTAACATCGTTTGGTGATTCTCCTGACTATTCAAAGTGCCAATATGATGATATTTTAATTTCCTCTCAGTCATTTTAATTTCTAAATAATGATATACTTCTTAATGATAATGAGTTCAAAAATGCTGAGGGATGTAAGAAAATATGATAATTACGTATTAACGCCACCACAGAAAAAAGCGCTAATGCGCCAACAAAGAGCAGCCAATGCGCCAAAATAGAGACTGTTTTGAATCTGTGTTAAACTCTATATCAGTCCCATTTTCCACCGAAACCGATTGACTACTTTGTTTTTTTAAATAAAGTGTTTTGAATTTTGAGTGTTTTGATTTTGATAAGTGTTTTATATATTTTATGATTTGTCACAAAATTTTAAGTGTAGATTGGCGCCACTTAAAAATCGCCAAAAATGTAGCTGTTGGTGGCAATAATACATAAGTACCGAAAATATTTATTAATGAGACCAATACTATAAAAATCAATGAGACTAATATCACTGTTAAATCTCAAATCCGCCCCATCGGAAAAAAAAAGGAAAAACAATTTTAATTTGTGTCCTGCTTAGTTATTTAAACAAGAATAGCAGAAAAAATAATTAAAATATTAATCAAATGGAGAGAAAGGGGAAATTTTGAATTCAATGGTACACGCTGCCCCAATTATCACACTTCCAAATATTAACGACATTTAATGATGATCCTAAATATTCAAAGAGCCAACATGATAGCAATATCAATTTTCTCTTAAGCAATTTAATTTCCAAATAATGAGATATTTCTTAATGATAATGATTTCAAAAACGCCGAGGGATATTAGTAAATGTTTGTTAATGAGACCAATAATATAATATCAATAAGACGAATATCACTAAGAGTAAAATCTCGAAATCACCCGATTTACAAAAAAAAATTTTTATCACAATGTAGGGGCATTATTTTAATTTAAATAAAAGCTTTTTAAAGTTCTTTTACAAAACATATAATTTTTTACATCAATGATATTTTATTATTTAAGATATAATATTTCAAAATAAATAACTTTCTATTATACTGTGTCTTGCTTTTTCACGCAAGCACGCATTTTAGACATAGGCGTAATATAGCGATGGAAAAATCATTGCAAATTAAACTGAATAATTAGAAATTATTTATATCATTGTTTGTTTAACTGAATCATTGGAAATTCTTTAAATCATTTTAAATTTATTTGAATCATTAGAAATTCTTTAAATCATTTTAAATTTAATTGAATAATTAGAAATTATTTATATCATTTTAAATTTAACTGAATCATTAGAAATTATTTGTATCATTGTACATTTAACTGAATCATTAGAAATTCTTTAAATCATTTTTAAATTTAACTGAATCATTAGAAATTCTTTAAATTAACTGAATCATTAATCTCATCATAAACTGAATCATTAGAAATTCTTTAAATCAAATTAACTGAATCATTCAGTTGCATCAAAAACTGAATCATTAGAAATTCTTTAAATCATTTTAAATTTAATTGAATAATTAGATATTCTTTAAATCATTTTAAATTTAATTGTAATAGAAATTCTTTAACTGTTGTAAATGTAACTGAATATTACATTAATTTAAAGAATCATTTATGATTCAGTTACATTTATAAAAATTAAAAGACAATTATGGTTTTTACAATAATTTAAGAATTGATTCTCGAAATCATCCCCATCCCCCCCAACGAAAAAGGAATAACAATTTTCATTTGTGTGGCTGCTTAGTTATTTAAACAAAAATATGAGAAAAATATAAATAAGAGATTTATGGAATGAAATACAAAAGAACCAAAACATTATGACCACCTGTCAATAACGAGTTGGCCCACGCTTCAACCCGCCCTTGGCATGGAAATGGATCATTAATACCATTAAATACCACTTCCTGATCACGTGCCTTCCACGTCATCCAGGCGAGTTCATTGCAAAATGTAGAGGCGGTCATAATGTTTTGGCTCTTGAGTAAATTCCAACGGCTTACTGATCCCACTCCCAAATATTAACATCATTTAATGTGGCTCCATTATATTCAAATGGTCAAAATATTAGCAATTTCAGTTTTCTCTCAGCCCTTTTAATTTCAAATAATGAGATACTTCTTAATGATAATGAGTTCAAAAATGTTAATGGATATTAGTGAATGTTTATTAAGAATCTAATTAAACTTACGTTTCCAGAATTCATAACTATCCATAAATTCATCTTCGTCGATTGATCTCAGAGAGTGCAATCCAAAATCGGTAATTTTGAGAGCAAATCGACTATCGACCAGGCAGTTTGAGGATTTCAAATTACCATGGGACCGAACGTCAGAGCTGTGCAAATAAGCCATGCCCTGTAAGAATAAAGCAATATAAATATTAATGATTTTAATCACGAAAAAGTATTAATGTATATCAATATGAACAAGAAACCAATAGTTATTTCATAACGTGAACCAATAGTTATTTCATTGATCTTTGAAATTGATTTGATATATGAAATTGAAGAATATTTGATGAAATTTGCAGAAAATATTTGAATTTATATCATGCTAGAGCTCAATAAGAACAAATTGGTTCTGTAATAAATAATAAACAGTCTGTATTTTTTTAAAATATGTTGGTTATTAAATTATGTTTTAATTTTCATAGAACAAATAATATTTTTTTAATTTATAGGCTTTGAAACTTATTATTGATAAAGGTATCTAACTGAATTGTGTGCAGATTCACTGATATTGTAAAATTCAACTCAACATTAAAAATCCCTAAATTGAAAAGAACACACTGTATTATTGCAGCAATTTTACAAATTTCTTAAATTAATATCAAAAAAATTATCAATCTTTGAATTAATTTTGAGAAAATTATATTATTCTAATAATTTTGTCAGTTTAACAATTATTTAGTAATAAATTTCTTTTTAGTTCAATTCTAATTGCTATTATTATTGTTATTATTGTTATTGCTACTATTATTTAATTTTAATTCTTTCAATTGTATAAAAACATTTTAAAGTTTTATTAAGGGTTTTAAGAAAAATACATAAGAATTACAAACTAGAAAAAAATTAGAAATAGTAGTTAAATCATATCAAAACAGAATATTTATTACTTCATATATTTTAACTATTTTATATCACACAAATAATATATTTTACAACAAAATTTTAC
Organism: Caerostris extrusa; assembly: GCA_021605095.1. Classification (NCBI taxonomy): domain Eukaryota; kingdom Metazoa; phylum Arthropoda; class Arachnida; order Araneae; family Araneidae; genus Caerostris; species Caerostris extrusa. The sequence continues at coordinate 15,762 of BPLR01018410.1, read as the reverse complement.
AGTTTTAATTTGTTTAGAAGAACTACAACCGCTCCATTGATAATAAGAAGTTATAATACAAAAAAACCCTATAAAGCTTAATGCGATAAAGCAGATAAAGAGTTTAATTGTTCCATCGTGATACTATCCTATTATAAAGGATATTTTAATTTCACACACTATGATGTAATTAAATATTGTGCACTTTACAAAAAGCTTTATGAATACAAACAAAAAAATCATTTAATTATTTTTTGGAATTTAATAGGGTTTTACAAAATAAAAATATATTAAAATAATACTTTGACTTTTTTTCACAAAAACAAATAACATTTTAAAAATTTAAATGCTTTGAAATCTATTGAAAAGCTTATCTAACTGACTTGTTTGCTGACTCACTAATATTGTAAAATTAAACTGAAATTTAGAAGTCCCAAATTGAAAGGTTCACACTGTATTATTTGAGTAATTTTATAAATTTCTTGAATTGATATACAAATATTTATTAACAAATTAATTTTTAGTTAGTTATAATATTCTAATAATTTTTAATAGTTAGTTTACATTTTTATTTTATTATTTTTTTATTTGCAGTTTTTAGTAATATATTTCTGTTTAATTTAACTGTATAAAAACGCTTTATTAATGGTTTAAGGTACAAATAAATAAGTTAAATACCAGAAAATATTAGAAATAGAAATTAAATCATATCAAAGTAGAATATTTAATATTTCATATCATACATATAATATATTTTACAACTAAATTTTATAATTTTACTAGCAGACCCGGCCACGCGTTGCTGTGGCTTTCTTGTATTTCGTTCAATTATTAGATACTATAATTGGTATTGTTAAGGAAGTGAATGGTAAAGAATGATGAAAAGTTCAAATTAAGTTTCAACGATCAGAAAATGTTTAATTTTTATTAATTTAATGAATGAGGTAGATAATGTTGATTTTTAACACTGTTTTATAATTATTTTACAAATTTAATTTTAATAATCATTACTTTCATTTATTTAAGAACTAAGCGATGAACACTATTTCTTGTTAATCTGTCTTTCGTCAAAATAAATAAATTCGTTAAATAATTTAATAAGTTGGTTATGATTTTCTAAAAAGATTTTCCAACAATTCTAAAAATAGCTCTTTGTACTGCTTGTTCGATAAAACTATACCGATATCGAGTTGTCACACGTTCTTCAGAACTGACCATAAAATAAATTTGATGAAATTTTGGCTCTTCGTTAGGTATTGGCATCTACGACCCGATCTTATTGACACCTGACCTGGTATTTTGAATGTACTTTCAAAATTACGTCCATCGGATGAGAAATCGCAAATTTTAGTTGCGCCAAATGACGAAATATGAAAATCGTCAAATTTGCATTTAAATACAAAAAAAAAAAAATCTGAATAAAAAACTATCCTATCTCTCAACTTAGAACAAAACACACATTTAAAAAAAAAAAAAAAATCGGATTGTCAGTTTCAGAGTTCATCTCGAACAAACATTTTGACACGGGAATTATGTATAATAGATGTTTAAAAGAACTAAAACCACTCCATTAAATTTTATTAAGAAGTTATAATACAAAGAAACCCCATAAAAAAAGATTCACAAAGATGCGATAAAAGCAACAAAGGCGTTTAATTGTTCCATTGTCCAACATTCCTATTATAAAAGGATATTGTTAATTTCACATACCATGATGTAATTAAGTATGGTGCACCAGCACATACTGTACAAAAAGGGCTTCATAAATACAAAGAAAATAATTTAATTAATTTTTGATATTTAATAATGGTTTACAAAATAAAAATACATTAAAATACTTTGACATTTTTTTCACAAATAAATAATATTTTTTAAATTTGGAAAGCTTTGAAATCTATTTGATAAGTAGTCTATATAACAGAATTGTTTGCTTATTCACTATTGTAAAATTAAACGTCATTAAATTGAAAAAGAATTACACTGCAATATTGGATCAATTTACAAATTTCTTAAATAAAAATTAAAAATAATTATAAATAATAAATTACTTTAAGGAAATTATATTATTCTAATACATTTATTAGGTTAACAATTATTCAGTAATAAATTTATGTTTAGTTTAATTTTAATTACTATTACTATTGTTTAATAACTATTGTTTAATTCTAATTCTTTTTCAATTGTATAAAAAAAAATATTATTTTTTAATGGTTTAAAGTAAAAATAAATAAGAGTTACATAAAAGAAAAATTAGAAATAGTAGTTAAATCATATCAAAGTACAATATTTATTATTTTCCCATGGTCTATTAATTATTTTATATAATGCGTATAAAAATTTATTGTAAAATATATTATAATTTTAATTTGTTTGGAATAACTAGAACTACTCCATTAATAAAAGTTACAATACAAAGAATCCTGATAAAAAAAGATTCATTAAAGATACGATAAATTAACAAATAAGTTTAATTGTTCCCATTATCCTATTATAAACGATATTTTCAATTTTCACACTATGATAAGTAATGTTCAAGTACTATATAAAGGGCTTCAGAAATGCAACAAAAAAAGATTTAATTAATTTTTGAAATTTGGTAATGTTTTACAAAATAAAAATGCATTAAAATACTTTGATTTTTTTAATCTGCTTTTTTTTTGTACAATATTGAATGCACAAAATATTTTTTTAATAAATAAATATTTCGTTATATGTTGGCACACTTAAAACTCTAGTGTTTTCTATTAATATTTTTGATTTTTAAAATAAATTTTCATATTTTTAATAAGTTAGTAATTTTAACACAAGAACTGATGTATGCTTCATAATATAATTCATAAAGCATGTGTAAGTTTAAAAAGCAAATTCGAAATAAATCTTAAAATATCATATTACTTACCTTTACTAAATCATGCATTAGGGAATAGCGAAACATCCAATCCAGGGTAATTTGTTCATTTTCAAGAATATCCTGAAAATAAATAGTTCAAATTATTATTAATTAATTTTATGAAAATTAAATTATTTATCAAATATATTTGAATTATGTTATTGTACATTAAATATTGTTCGTATGAAAAAAAAAAAAATCATAAAATAGAAGGTTTGTAAAGTTAAAATGTGAATTTTGAAAATACGTATTATTTTGACAAGAGAAACAATATCTTTTAAGAATTTGCTGTGAGATTTATCATTTACGCAGATTTATATAAACCGTATTTTAAGTATGATTTGTATAGATTTGTAAAAAAAAAATATGCACAAATTATTACTCCATCATTAAGAAAAAACAAGCTGTCCTAATTCATCTGTAAGAATAATTATCAATTCAAACTTAATTTTATCACACAGTAAAGACATAATGATGTAAGGCATTGATAAATAATTATAGGTGTTGAAATTATGTATATTTATGTGGAATTCTTTTAAACAACAAGGAAACTTATGAGCCAACAGCTGTAATTCTTGCTTACAACGTCACTTCAAACACTTTTATGCTAAATGAGAAATGATTTTGTCACTATACATGTATTGTAAAATTTACATATTTCAAGAAAAATATATTAAAAATTATTAAATATATAAAAAATATTATATACCTAAAATTATTTTAAAACAACATATTATTATGAATTTAGATAACGAATTAATTATCATTATCATGCTGAAAATAATTTATCTTAATAATTTTCTCGCATGTATAAAAAATTATTGCATTATCTTTAATAATTTACATATATTTCTAGATATATATAAGATTTATTTTCAAAAAAAATTAAATTACAGTTATTGGTAGGCAATTTTATATGTAACATATTTTAAATGTAACAGTTTCAACAATTATGTTAATTCATATGAAAACAACTGCACTTTATATAAAAAAAAAAAACTTGAAGTAAAAATCGCTTTATATATTTATAATAATAACACATTTGAAAATTAAAACTTTTAGCCCATGAATAATTTTTAAAATAATAATAATTAACATGTAGAAGAATTTGAGAAAAAGAAATATTACGAAACTTTTAAGTATTTGTTTTTAGAAAAACAAAAAATAAATAAAAATTTAAAAAAAAATGAGATAAATTTAAAAATAAAAAAAAATTTATAAAATGAGTAAATACTTAAAAAGCATATAATACCTGCCTCAACCAAATGTAAAAATAGCATTATGTAATATTATTGCAACTGAAATTGAAGGAGAACACCTAGAGATCAAATCTGCAATATTATTACAGAACACAATACCTGTGTTTCTTGCATACAATACCTGTGTGCCTCTATTAAAATTCAGTTTCTTTAAATATATACGTGATATAAAAAGGGCTTTTTGTACTAATTCGGCGTTGTTCTTAGAATAAAAATAAAAGAAGATCGATTTCTGTATAAATTTCTAAAAATACCACAATCCTTAATTGTTTTGAGACTATTTGTAGAACGAGGATGTGGCAATCTCAATCTCAATTCTAAGTTTAAACAATATCCGCATTAGATAAATCTTGTTTGCTTAAAAAGAAGAAAACCTGGAACATAATTCTGTTTTTTTCTATGTTATAGAGAAATATTTGTATTTATAGCGTGGAAACAAGCTTTTAAAAGTTATATTTGGAGTAAAATAATATTTAGGAACGAATCAGAAAGTACTCAAGCAATATATTTTTAAAATTCAATTAATTTCTTGAAATACTCTGAAAATGAGAAAAATTTGATTTTAATTATTTTGAGATTTATTATTTTTTAAAAATTTAAATGTTTAATAAATATATTAAATCATTATATTGGTGTAAATAATTAATATTTTTGAAATATTTTTTAATGTTTATTTATAAATTTTATTTCCAAAATATTTAATGTAAGCATTTTTTTTACATTTTCTGTGTTCATCATATTTGAATTTTATATTCTCTGTCAACAAATTTAATAAATTAAAAGCAAACTAAAATATCAAACATTTAAAATATTGAGCTCCTCCTTTTAAAATATACAGATTATAGTTTAAAAATTGAACAATATAATTTATAAATGTAAAAGTACATTTTTGATTTATTTTAATTTGTTGATAATGTTACATGAAGTAATCCAAAAAACCTACTTTTGTTTCTTCCCTTCAAACAAATAATTTATTTAGTTTACTGCTTTTTTTATCTGTCGACCCTTAAACTGATTTATTTTTAATAAAAGGTTCAAAAACTTTTCTTAAAATTTTAAGCATAACATTGTTTCCGAAATAACTCCACTTTGAATTTTTGATCATTGTAAGGCATTAATAAATAATTATAGGTGTTGAAATGATATATATATTTATGTGGAATTCTTTTAAACAACAAGGAAAGTTATGAGCAAGCAGCTGCAATTGTTGCTTACAACGTCACTTTAAATGACACTTCTTTATGCTAAATGAAAAAGTCTTTGTCACTATACATGTCAGTGTGGCAATTTTATTTCCAAAATATTTAATGTAAGCATTTTTTTTTTACAAGTTACAATGTGTTCATCATATTTGAATTTTATGTTGTCTGTCAACAAATTTAATAAATTAAAAGCAAACTAAAATATCAAACATTTAAAATATTGAGTTTTGAATTAAAATTCCTTCCCTTAAAATATACAGATTATAATTTAAAAATTAGACAATGCGATTTATAAATGTAAAGTACATTTTTGATTTATTTTAATTTGTTGATAATATTACATGAAGTAATCCAAAAAAAACTACTTTTAAGCATTTTTTACACAATGTGAGTTACACAATATTTTTAAGTTACAATGTGTTCAATATAGATGATATTTTATTATCATCAATTTGAATATTTTAAATATTGATGTAGCCTATAAAATAGACTGCTGGATTCTAGTTCATATTTCCCTCTAATTGATTAATTTTTGATTATAAATAATTATGTAACTTATTAATGTATTTTACGCTATAAAATATCTTGAAGGATTTTTTTAATACCTTGCCACTTTTGTAAGTAGTTATCTTAAATTCTGCTGTCTGAAATAAATATTTGATATATCAACATTGAAAGAAAATGTTGCTCCTAACCAATTTAACTGCAGTGAAATTTAATATTTCGACACATAAAAAGTGCCTGTAATTAATAATTTAATTATATATTGAATATTGAATTTAAAATTATTTTAACTACTATTTTTTTATTTTAAATTCTGTTGAACCAATATATCAGCTATTACTGATAGATTAAAATCGATAACGAAACTTCCTAGAAAAATTTATTGAAATAAATAAATTAGTTTTAATAATTAAGTTTAGCACATGTTACAAATTATTTATTATAAATAAACTTGTTTAAAATATAAAAATTAATTATTAATTTATATATAATTTTAAAAGATATTTATACAAAATTTTAAGTATATATATATATATTTATTTATGCATAATAATTTCATATCTATAATTACATTGTCATTATCATAAAAGGTAAAATTATACAATTTTCCTGTATTTTTTATACAGCCATTTTTGCCGTGTTTCATGTCTTCTTATAAAAACCAAATAGTTAGTTACACAATCACATGTAATCTGTATTTAAAGATTTAAAATCATGTTTTAACATTAATTCTATAATAGTTTATGAAATTAATAATAATTTATGGTATAATAATGTGATAAATATAACTGTTATTTTAATTTTTAACTCGATATTAACCAATGACACAATGTGTTATATATTTTGAATATATTCGTTATTATCTTTTTTGGAGTAGGATAAAGATTTCATTAAATTTATACATTGATAAAGTTTATATAACTTTATAAAACTATTTCCCCCTACAATAAATTTTCACTGAAAATTCAAATTCAGCCTTATTTCATTGAATTTATTAGCATTTTCTACATTCTATTATGGAATGACCCACTTTCTACTAATGGAATAAATCTAACTAGTTTTAACATCAAATAATAGAATTTGCACGTAATGGAATTTCATTCTATACTTGTTGTGTATCATGAAAAATAAAAATTCCTGAAATCTTCATGCGGAAATTAGAAACGACGTTACAACTCTGTTACGAAATTTAATAAGTTTGGATGCTAATAACATTAACACTAAAATCAAACATCCATTTCCATTAGGGTATTACATAATTTTCTTTCATCTTTGCCCCCATGTTCACTTTCAACTGTAACGTATCCATTAGGGACAGAGAGTCTTTGAAAATCCTCAGCGAATAGTGAATTTAATATTTATTTTCAGACATGAAACAAATGTGCAAAACTGTATTCCCCCCAACGGCTCTAGTGCGGAATTAAGATTCTAATAATAGATCTGAAATATACAGAAACTGTAATTTTACCTGAAGGCTGCCTCGATGGAAATACTCTGTCACCAAGTAGCAGTGAGGATGCTCAACCACAGCTCCTATAAACCGGACTACATGGTTATGCTGTAGGTCTTTGATCTGCGAAAAGAGTAGTTTCATGTAGTACAGTAGGGTAAAAGGGTAATAAAGATTAGTTCTATGTTTAGAATATAAAATGAGGTACATATTCATTTTGAATTCCATTTGCAGTTGCAAGTTATTATGAATTTCTGTCTGTATCTGGAACTCTGAAATGAAGATCTGTTGATATGAGAGTTCATATTGCTATGCTAAATTTAAATGTTAGTTATTATTTTTGCAATTTAAATCAAAATATTTCTTTTTAATGCTGGTTATCAGAGTAAAAGTCATCAGGTAAAACTTTTTCAGACTTTTATCAAATTTAGCTTTTTTATTAAATGTGTTCATTTTGATAAAATCAAATTATTATAGAAAATTATAGAAAGATAGCAAATTTTAAGGAAAATTATAGAAAATTATATTTATAGAAAAGAAAAGATCTGCATTGACTTTCTTTAAAAAAAGGAAACCGTCTATATCTGTAATGGGTATCTTTAAAAATGAAACAGTCTAAGTCTGTATTGGCTTCATTTAAAAAAGAAAACAGTTTGTTTTCTTTTTAAAAAACAATATAAATCTCGTCTATATTTTTATTATACGTATGGAAACTAGGATATCGAATGCAATTAATTGTAAGACAATGAAATATATTGAAAACACTGTAGTTAAACTATTATAAAAAATATAAAAACTTACATATGTCTTAAAATTTTTTTTTTTTAGAAATTTCTTGAAATATGACGTATGTTTTATAGTAATTAAATTTGGGTATTTTATTACAATTACAGAAATTATTAATTTAAAGATAAAAGAAAGCTCTTATATAAGGTAAAAAATTTGGTAATTTTAATTAGTTAAGATGATCAATACTAATCTGAATAAAATATTTAATAAAGTACTTAAAGTATTAATAACAATTAAATTTGAATGAGAGATTATTTTCAAAATGAACTAGTTCAATCAACCATATTTCAATATGCTTATAAACTAAAAATATGTAACATTTCATTTTATTTCTTGCAAACAGCATATTTTACATGATAAAGCATTTAATGGTTTCAACATATCATGGATATTGTTGTGATATGTTTGATTTTTTCTCTGAAAACTTTGTAACCACTTAAATGCATTTATTCATTTATGAGTTTCATGAATACTATTCATTTATTGAATTACACTATTATTATTCATTCTATTATACTATTCATTTATGATTTTTATTTAAATGATTACAATATTTTCAGAAAAATCAAAGATATAACAGTATTCATGATATGTGACAACTATTAAATACTTCACTAACTAAAATATACTGTTTGCAAGAAATAAATTTAAAAATATGTCAATAACATTTGATTTTTGAATTTACTGATATATATTTGATTAAAGTAATTTGTTTTTTTAATATATTTGAGGATTTTTAATTGAAATTTAATTAAAATTATTAAAATAAGTACTTTGTTAATAACAATGTAATGAATTCTAATCACATAAATGAATCTATTCATCTATGAGTTTCATGAATACTTTTCATTTATTGAATTACACTATTATTATTATTTATCTATTATACTATTCGCTAATGAGTTTCATTTACGTTATTACAATTTTTTTTCAGAAAACAAATCAAAGATAAGACAACAATATCCATGATACACTCAAGAGCAAAACATTATGACCACCCGTCAATAACGAGTTGGCCCACCTTTGGCGCGCATCACAGCTTCAACCCGCCTTGACACGGATGCCACAAGTCCTAGGTAGATGGCCGGAGAAAGATTGTACCCGATGTTTAAGCAACGGTCCCGCAAATCCGAGATATTGCAAATTGGTGGTCTTTGAAGTCTGAGCTGCAGTCCCAGGACATCCCAAATGAGTTCTATCGGATTGATATCCGGTGAGTTAGGCAGCCAGGACATTAACTGGAATTCAGCATCATGTTCCTGGAACCACTCCAACACAATTTTATCCTTGTTACAAGGGGCGTTGTCCTGTTGGAACATTCCATTTCCAGCTGGAAAACAGAGGCCATGTAAGGGTGCAACTGGTCCGCAATGATGTTCAGATACCCTGTAGCATTCATGGTCTGCTCTACCACAACCACGGGTCCCAGAGACGCCCAAGAGAACGTCCCCCAAAGCACAATACCGCCGCCACCGGCCTGTGTATGACCTAATGTACATTGAGGGAGCAACTGTTAGCCTGGAAGACGTTGTATCCTGACACGGCCATCGGCGTGATGAATTACAAGCTGTGATTTATCTGACCAGGCAACTCTCTCCCACTGATCCATGGACCAGTCACGATGTTCCCGGGCACAGCGCAGGTGCAGTTGGCGATGACGCTTGGTCAGCAAAGGTACACGAGTGGGACGTTTGCTGCTTTTAGCGCCATATCAAACAGTGTCCGCTGAAATGTGTGCTCCGATACTATTCTACTTGGCCCTGCATTGTATTGGGCTGTCAGCTGAGTCACTGTCTGGCTCCGGTTTTGCTTCACCATGCGAGACAGTCTCCGACGACCTTTTTCTTTGATAGCGTGTGGACGTCCAACACCATGTCGTCTACTGCTGGTTTCACCGTCATTCATCCACTTTGCATAAGTACTAATAACTGTAGATCGCGAACAACCCAGGGAGTCGTGCAGTTCCGGAAATACTTGTTCCGAGTCTTCGAGCCATTACAATCTGTCCTCTATCAAAGTCGCTTAGATCTGCAGCCTTTCCCATCACATACAGAAGTAAGTGAAAGAATGATTCTTTAGACTCTTCAGCAGCAGTTAAATACCCTTCTACCTGATCACGTGCCTTCCACGTCATCTAGGCGAGTTCATTGCAAAATGTAGGGATGGTCATAATGTTTTGGCTTTTGAGTGTATGTGACAACGTAAACTATGCTGATCGCATGATCAAAACTAAAAATAACGAAATAATATAGGATTTTATGAGCATATTGCTATATATTTGATTAAACGAATTTGCTTTTTAAAATATTTTATGATCTCTGGACCAAATTTAATTATACTTATTGATATAAGTACTTTGTTAATAGCAATCTAATGAATTCTAATCACGTACATGAATCTATTCATTTATGAGTTTCATGAATACTTTTCATTTATTGAATTATATTATTATTATTATTATTCTATCTATTATATTATATTATTCATTTATGAGTTTCATTTACGCGATTACAATATTTTCAGAAAAAAAAAAATCAAAATATCTCAGCACTACCCATGATATATAACAAAAATTAAATACTTCACTATGTAAAATATGCTGATTGCAAGAAATAAACTAAAAATAGTAACATTTGATTTTATGAGCATATTGAAACATATTTGATTGAACGAGTTTGTTTTTAAAATATTTGATGATCTTTCAACAAAATTTAATTAAAATTATAAATATAAGTTTGTTGAGAGCAATCTCATTAAAAATCAGTATTTCATTAATTTAATTATTAATTATGAATAAAATTTAAAGGGTAAATAAATTTAAGACGAACTATAAAAACCTGATTTCAATGATTTAATAAAGAAAATATGGTGATAACTGAAACTTAATTAACAAAGCTAAGAGGCTAAAGAGTTTAAAAACCAATTCTTATTTTAAGCAAAGATTAACATGCAAGAGAATGTTTTACTGAATTATAATTAGATTGCTTTTAGATGCCTGTATTTGGTCAAACAATTATTGAAATAAAGAAAGGACATAATTTATAACAAAAGTCGTTTCGTATCATGAAAATAAAACTTCTCGCAGTTTTTAATTTCTTTCTTTATTATTTTTGAATTTATAAAATCTACAATGAAAGATTGAGCATCTCTATTTTATTAATATATATTTTATTCGTATTTATATTATGATTGTTTATTTTAAGTTTTCATTCCTATACTTATTGTAAATCTTAAATCGGTATGCACAGATAAATGTTTAAATAAAAATAACGTTTTTTCGTTATTTTTTTTTTGAATTTATAAAACCTACTATGAAAGATTATTCATCTATATTTTTGAATATATATTTGGTTCGTATTTATAATCTGATTGTTTATTTTAAGTTTTTATTCTTAGATATTTTTATATAGCTTAAATCGGTACGTATAGATAAATATTTAAATAACAAATAATTAATAACGTTAAATAAAAAAAAAGTTTTCATTATTATTTTTGAATTTATAAGACATACAATAAGAGATTATGCATCTATATTTTTGAATATATATTTATATTTTAATTGTTTATTTTAAGCTTTTTTTCTTGTACTTTTTGCAAAGATTAAATCGGCATGCACAGATAAATGTTTAAATAACAAATAATAATAGGATCTGAAAAAAAATTTTTTGATAACAACATTCTCAAAGTAAATACCATATTTATTTTGTGAAATTTATTTGCTATGTTTTGAAAAATGATGTGATGTGGAAAATAGTTTTTGATATATTTGTGCACAATATTTTCTTAGTAAGGAGTCCGTATTTTATTATCATTTTTACTTTTTAAATTTTTATATAAAAGAACTATATTGAATATACAAATATTGGTATATAAATAAAATAAATCTTTTTCATAGAAAAGCAAATTTAAAACCGGTGTTTTCTTTAAAAAAAGTTTTACATAAAAATTTATATTCGTTTTAGATGATGCACTTTCATGTGTAGAACATATATTTAATGTATTCCCCAAAACTGCATTTTAAATACAGTTCAAATGTAATTAATTCATTTAAATTCATGTAATAAATAAGAAAGACATTAAAGAGAAAATGCATTAAAAATTTGTCAATAAAATCATATGTTCATGTGATCACGAAAACGTAAAAACAAATTCATGTTATATAAATAGTAACTTATAATTATAACTCTGCAATTATATGGTTAAACTATTGTGTGACTGTTTGCTGTCAAAATGTAGATCTGATAGTAAAGAATGTCAATAACGCAATAAATATCAATTTTCAAAGTGGTTAATATTTTTTTTTATTAATACAATAACCAACAGCTATAATAATACATACTAGCACGATTTATTGTATATGGTTAACAATCGATTTGTATATGATTATTAGAGGGATTTATACATGATTATTATGATTATACGATTTATTTGTATGCGATTAATGCAAATATCAACAATGATTCATATAAAAAATATTATTGTTAAAAGTCAATCATTTGATTATAGGCCCCTAAAAAACGAAAACTGCGAAAAAATTAATAAATAAATAAAATGGAAATGTCAAAAATGCAATATATTTGTATGAAACTAATAAATATGGATATGTGATTTGTGTGAATGAATGTCTGTGATTTTTTTTTACGCTCCAAATATTAGCTTAATTCCTCATCAACAATTTACAATTACAAAATCCCCAAATGGAGTTAGATTAAACCTGGTATATAGTCTTCTTTTAAAACGTTCATTAATCATCTATGCTATTTCCCCCAGTGCAATTTATGCGTTTATGTCACCTACAAGCCATTCCGTACTGACTGCCAAAATTGAATCCGAACAATTTACAAAATGTCGTCTGACGCACGAACACCATTTGTTTTACGGGATGAACTCTTTTCAGAGGACTGAAGGGACGATTTTTCACATTTTAGAACATTTAGAACGTCCGCCAAAGCTTCATTTTTTCTTCAAGGAAGGAAGTGTTGCGTTTTTCTGCAGAGGGGGATCAACAGTTTGAAAAGGTGATTTCTTCAGGATAATTCCATTTTGGAAATTTTAGTGCATGGCGAGAAAAAGTTATCCTAAAAGCTCTTGAAAGACAATTTCTGGACAGCAATCAGAAGAACATTAAGGAATGTTTCATGGCTTTACTTACACAGTATTTTTGTGATATAGATTCTATTATATTTTATAAGTATATTATGTTTTATAGCATATTTTTACTATTTCTGGCCCTACAAATCAGTGAAATATATAATATATTAAGTTTATTTTGTTGCAGTATATTTAGTTTATATTTTGTTAAATGGGTGCGCGAATCTACCTCCCTCATGGTACACCTGGTAACACTTTAGTGGCTCAAAGATCTGCAACTTCTGCCTTTTGTTAGATTAATGAACTCTGTTTCCAGCAGCGTGTTTTGTAGTTTATTTTTGTTGCTGTTATATGTTGTTTTTTTTTTTTTCGTTGTTATTTTTATTGTTGTAAATGTTCATAATCAACCATTGGAAATAAAAATAGTTATTTATTTAATAGATTGTTGTTGAAAATTAATTAAAATAGTTATTCGTAAGTATAAAAATACAATAGCAAACCAACTTGTTTGAATTAAAAATCGTATTCAAGTATTAGTAAAATTGAAATTCATTTCACTGCACGAATAATTTAACAATATAGTACAAATCTTTTCTGCCTGCCCTTATTTTAGATCAACAGAAGCCAGGCAGTTCTTTTGTGATTAAATGAGACGAAAATCCTTTTTCGGACGATTTTAAAACTACACTTTGCTAGACAGGATTTCCGTTTTAGTTAACACCTTACGCGGCATTACCTTTGCATTCGTACCCAAACTTCCCTTGCTATTTTCGGCTTTAACTTTTACTGTGATAGAAGAAAAATCAATACCCTCCAAAAAGAATATTTTTTTTATGGAATGAAGTTTGGAATATTTTCAATGTTAAAAGTTATCGTGTCAAATTCGTTTTCAAAAATTCATGGAAATGGTTATTCGAGATTTTTTATTATGTATTAGAACAAATTTTATACTATCTTCTTTTTTAAGCAATTTGAAAGAGACAAATTGTATAGAGAAATTAGTCGTTAAAATACTTACTTTTCAGTTGAAAATTGTAAAAATAAACAATTATAGAATAAAAGTAATACGTTTACTTACATGGTATCTACCTAAAATGAAACTTATTATATTTAAATAAAATAAAAACAAAACAACATATTTTTAGGTTAGTGTTGATAAATGTCAGTGTACTTATGTCATTTATATGCTTGGATATGACATTCAAAATAGAAAAGGAAAATATTTAAGTAAATTCTTGAAAGCTCATAATAATACTTTAACCAATTTCAAACAAATCATTGTAATGAAATGAGCAACAAAAGCTTTTACACATAAAATTCCATAAAATCGGTAATTGAGAGTGTCATGGGACCGGCTGAAATACAGAGGAATAAACCAGCGAGAAACCGACTTACTATCTATATCTTATCAAACATTCAACAGGTGGACTGAAAAGTTCGTAGACTGACACATAGATGGCGCTACTAGTATCAAATCCAGAAGTGATTTTTAGTGGAGCCTCTAACCTTCAAAAAGACATCGCGTATATATATTTGACAGCTGTTGCATCATTAGTATGTGGAGTTATAGCATTTTTAGTGAAGTTATAGCATTTTTTCGCCAAAAGCAATGCTTTAATTAACACACGAAATTCCCTTTACCCATTTTTTTTCAAACTAACAAAAAAGTTGCTTCACTCAAAATGCTATAACTCACATACTAATAGTGCAACAGCTGCCGAAATTATAGCCATCGTGAAAGCCTGGTGGGGCTGTTAGTCTTCACTAAAAATCATATGGATTCTAATACTAGTAGCGCCATCTATGTCAACCTACGAATGTTTCAGCCCAATTGTTATCAAGTTATTATTAGTTGGTGTCTTCATAGAATGTAACTGTTAAACAATGAGTAATTCGCATAAATAGCCTGTAATTATTATTTATTTAAACGATGGTGTTTCCAAAGTAGTATAGGCTCTGTAACTAAAAATTAGCATTTGGTGCCAGAACACGGTGCTGTGCCTACGAACATGTCAGCCCAACTGTTAGCCCACCACCCCTATCGTATAGGTCAGAGATGGGCAAACTTTTTTCAGTCGCGGGCCGAAAACCTATTGAAAAGAAAAAATGTTTGGCAGGCCAAGTTGTAAATTTTTCTAAAATTTTAAAAACAATGTACAAGCATTATAATTTAAATATATTAACGAGATGAAGGAAACTGTAATATCCTCTTTAAAAGTTCATTATATTGAGGTCTGAAGTGAGATGTACTGACTTGAGGAACGAGGCTAAATGCCTCATATGTCAGGCTCTATCTCTGAAACAATTTTTCTCTGGTTCATTGTTAACAACACTTGTTCACATATATAAGATGAAACAAATGATATTAATCTCTGATTTTTCTTGGGCTTGGTATATTAAATTTGGGAAATTTACTATCGATAATGATTTGTAAAAAATCTTAACTTCTTTGGTATATTTTAAAAACAACTGCTTGATATGATTGTTATATTGCAACTCAATTACTTCAACCCGCCAATCTGACCTGACTGCTTCACAATTTACGTTGAAAGGCATGGTAAAATATCCAAGTAGAAAAAGTAAAAGATCATCAATCCT
>BPLR01018409.1:0-70705 GCA_021605095.1 Caerostris extrusa | reverse complement strand
TATTGCTATCATGCATTATATTAGAATAAATGATTTTGTAATAAAAAAGGCATTATAATTTTTCAAACTTGATGCAATTCGTATAGGACAAAAAATTGCATAATCTATTATACTTGTACTAGACAACAAATGGAAATCACACTCAATTTGGATACAAAATATGAAATATAAATAATCTATACAGTTAAAAATTACAAAGATAAAATAAGTTATCCATCAAATCGTTAAAAATATCAATTTGCTGGGTGCTATCATATTATTTTCACAACTTTAACACTCAATAAAGCCTGAAAAAAATCAATGTTATGTTGTTGTACATCTTGTTATATTGATGTTGGGACAGCTACACGCGAAGCTTTATTTGTGTACAAAAAGACTTTTTATTGGGTTTTTTCCCAACTTTTGTAAAATAAACTATCAAGATCTACAAATGCAGTGGCGAAAATAATTCCATCGCCAAAAAAAGCGTTTTGTTAACTTCTTATGTTGTTTTGTCTAAATTGAATTTAGTTTTTGTAAAGGAAAGTATGCCATCATCGCACCTGACTATTACATAATACAGTGATTGAGAAGTATTACATAAACCTTTTGCCATAAAAGAGCTCAAAAGTCGAAAATAAACAATTGTTTTTTATGTAGTGAAGCAATAAAACTGCACGGTTTCGTATATTCAATAAACGTATATGATAGCGGTATTCTTCATATATTTATTATTCTACATCACGGAAAAAGTTTGGTAGTTGCTTTAGTTAAAAAGAGCTCTGAACGCGAATTATCGAAAAAGGAAAAGTTGTATATCTTCAAACTACAGTTTTCAGGGCCATTAAATTGTAACAAGAAATTGATGTTGTCAAAAGAAGGGTTGGATTAGACCATAAGCGTGATTACACAGTTTGTCTCGTAATCGTCATGTAAATACTTCGGTTTAAATGATGAGTTTCACAACTTTCTTCTTTGCTTCTCAAGTCCAATGGATGGGTTTTCAGGGCAATAGATTTTAGAAGCCCATCTTTTGCTTAGACAAGTGAACTTTTGGTGCAATATTCTTGATGTCGATGGGTTTCACACCGAGCTTTCTCGATTCCGAAGCATAACTTGCTCTCTACTAGGCAATTCTAATCCCAGAAAATTAAGTAAAATATCTAGTATCCATATTCATTGTTCTATATTAGGTAATAAATTCAAAAGGAACATTTCCTCTAGAATCTAAAAGCTCTTGAGAATTTTTTCATAATGAGTCATGTCAGACATTAATTCCCGGCCCTTTTAAAACATCGATAACACTCCTATATCTCTTCGTTTTCAACATTGTAGAGTCACCATACACCTTCGCTGATATTTTAAAAGTTTTTAAGGTTTTTAACTCTATTAGTAACAAAATGTAATGTTATAACGTTGCTCTTAAAAAACCATGTTCTAAGATCGCAGAGCAGAAACGACTATCGCAGTTTAAGTACGTTCCATGGGGAAACCTTTCTGACAACGAGAGGGATGGCAGAATGTATTTCAAATGGCGTAACATTATCTACATATTCATGTTGCCACTGTGACAACAACTTTTGAATCCTACTTTGTATAAATATTCAGTAAAAATGTGCTGGCAAAAACTTCGTGAAAGCTTACATTGAGTTTGTATACTAAAGATGAAGGAAAATATCATTTAAGAACCTTGAGAGAGTAATTCCTGCACATGCTTGATAGTATCCCTGAAGTCTTAACATAAAATAAAATTATCTACAAAGAAATTTCCTATCGCTTTGTCGTCATCAGGGTGGATGTTTTCCTGGTTTTCGTCCTATTTAAAAGGCATGTTTTCGATCCTTTTCAAGAAAATCATTAGGGAAACATTCCCACCAACAAGAGACAATATTAACACATTTTAGTGATGAGTTACCTAAAATCTCCATTGCCAGATATGCAAATATCTCCTGCATTGGAAAAAAAAAATTATTGGAATTCCTTTAAAAGTACCAAAAATTACTTAATGAATCGTAAAGTTTTTAAATATATGCCACAGCAATAATTTTGATGTCTTTCTTTAGCTGGCTATGTGTTCTTTGATATTTTCAATCAAGCCTCAGCTCAGAGTCCTATTCTTCGCAGTCCCGATTTTGCAGCCAGTCAAAATGACGCCTCCTGCTTGAGTTTCTGGTTTGCTCCTTTTGGGAGAGGGGGAGGCAACTGCCCTCAGCGTCTTCCGCGTGGAGCTGACTCCTCCTGAAGGAGAGAAGGAGCAGAGACTGCTGATATGGAAAATGGCAACCAAAAAGTTTGATACTTCTCGTCCGGATTGGATGTATGGACAAGTATCAGTAGCAACTCTCACAGCATACCGGGTTAGAAATTTTAATTTTTAATTGATATTAGCTTAATTAATAGCATTCTTAATTGATCATTATTTTATTTGAATGTAAAGAGAAGGATCCAAGTAGTAAAGGAACCATTTCAATAAACAAAATTTTTACATAACTTTCTTGAAAAAGGGATAACTAACCGCAAGGTACGTTATATAGAAAAGAACTTTCGAAGCTTTATATATTAACATTTAATTTGAGACAATAATCATCTAAATTGAAAGAAGATTGAACAGTGAAAGATCAGTTATTTAAAGAAGGAACAAAAATAAAATTACAAAAGGGAAGCTAGAATTTTTGAATGACTTCTATGTTGTATTCAGAGAATGTCAAACATGCTTACGAAAAATTGAAAACTTGATTTCACATTTCGATAAAATTCATCAACATATATCTACGAAAATTTACATCAGATATATAAAACTTATTGTATATCAATTTTCTAGTTTACTCTATATTGAAACTTTCATCTATTTTCTTTTCTTTTTTATTTTAAATTTCTCCGTTATTATCCCTTTCCCTTAATTTCATTTGTTGAAGAACTAAATTATTTGTTGTTTCATGATTCTAAAACGAAATTCTGTTGAAATTTAATTTTCGTAAATCAAGGAAAAATACCCACAAAACTAGCGATAACTAATTCAAAAAGAAACTAGTGAATACAAACTTCAAGCATGTTATCAAATAAAAGGTGCGAAATAAATTAGAATACGCAAAGCAATGTCACTGCAATTGGAATGTTTCATCTACAAATGGAATAAAAATGAATGCACGAGAAAAAGACTTTAGGTTTTGATGTGATAGTCAGATAAGAAACCTGAAATAGCCAATTCCTTATGATGACTTCAAGGTTTCATTTTCCTGAAAAACATCGATGGTTAGCCATTAGAAGCTAAGAATCAGGTCAGTCCTTCTGTGTTTCATACACTATGGAAATAATTTCAAACCACAAATTTGGCCTCAGAAGGTTCAGCCAAGAAAGATCTAGAAGAACATCGAGCGTCGATTACCTATATTTGTATTAACTTTCACGAACGATCTCAACCCAGCTGAAACCTTACCTAGCTGCAGCCTTCGAAATGGTAGTGTCACCATGTACTGTGTATAAAATAATTCATGAAGATCGTCTGACATGACAGCAGATCAGTGAAGAACTGTTTTTCAAGATGAATCTAGGTTTAGCTTAAGAGAGATAGTAGGCGCTGCTTGATTTGAAAAGAACCTGGAACCCATTAGCATCTATTAAACATCCATGAAAAAGAATCATACGGAGGAACCAATATTTGTGCGTCTGGCAGGTTCATTTTGAATAGACTCACGGATCTCCTTGTCTTGCCACGTCAAACCACGACTGATCTAGTCTACAGAAATGCAATCTTTTATACTTAAGTGCGCCCTTAAGCTAGTGCATTAGGTGATAATTTAATACTACAAGACAAAAACATTGGTTACTACACAGAGCTTCTAACATGGAAGATTATTTTCAGAATAGAACACCGGACCTGAATCCCATCGAAGACGTTTTGATGCTCTAGGGAGATGTGTTTCTATTTTAGATACTTCTCCTCTGAATGTTCCTCAACGTTGCAAAAAGTGGTTATCGTTTCCTACTAATGGAAGCCGTCTATCCTAGACCAGGGGTCGGCAACATGCGGCTCTTTAGTTCCATATGCAAATATTATTTATTTTATAAAAAAAAAAAAACCATTTTAAAATCGTTCTGAACCGATTAACGAGGAATCTGAAGAACTGTTTCGTGATTTCAAAAACAAACCAGAAATCTTGAAAAAAAATCTAAGATTTGCCACTATCCGCTAAAACAGTACAAGATAGAATAGCTAAAATATCTTCAAATGTAACATATTTGCAGAAGGAAGATATACAACTTTCTTCTGCCTTATCACTGGCTGTAGATGAGTCTTGCGACATAAAAGACACGGCGCAAGTTGCCCTTTTTGTCAGGTATATGTCTTCCCAAGGTCCAAAAGAAGAACTTCTAGGATTGCTACCGCTCTCGGGACAAACCAGACGGGAAGATATAGCGAATGCCGTGCAAAAAATGCCTTGAAGACAATAAGATCGATTTAAATAAAATCGTTTCAATAGCAACTGATGGAGCCAGAAGTATGACAGGAAAAAATAAAGGGGCAACAACGATTCTTCAGAGCAAAATAAACCACGAAATTCTTACGTTTCACTGGATAATACACCAAGAAGCGCTTTGTGCCCAATCATTTCCGGCCGAAATAGTTGAGGTCATGAATTTGAAATCAAGATTGTTAACAGCGTCTTGTCAAAATCACTCTACCATCGTCAGTTTAAAGAATTCTTAAACGAAATGGAGACTCAGTATTCCGACCTCCTTCTTCACAATAAAGTGAAATGGCTTTCCAAAGGTAAGGTGTTGAAACGTTTTGCTTTGTGCTTGCATGAAATAAATACATTCCTAAATAAAAAAGGCATTAATCACCCTGAGTTAGAGAACGGCAAATAGTTGCAAAAATTTTACTTTATGGTGGATATCACAGCGAAATTAAATGAGCTGAATCTAAAACTGCAAGGAAAGGGAAACCCAGACTACGTTTTGGTAGAAGAATTGGTTTGTTTTGAAGAAAAATTAATTCTTTTTGCAGAAGATATTCAGAGGGGTATATCATTTCATTTTCAATTTCTAAAGCAATATCGTAAACTGTTGACACGAGGTACTCCAGCACAGTTATAAAAAAATTAAAGATGAATTTGCTGATAGATTTGAGAAAATTCAAAACCAGCAAAACCACTCTAGTATTCATAGTAAATCCTCTCAACACAAATAGTAACGAAATCCACATTGAGCCATTTGGAATTGATACTGAATCTCTGGAAATGCAATTGATCGATTTAAAAGTAAAGCTTTGTGGAGTGGAAAATTTACAGAGTTTAAAAAGCAAGTTGGAAGAGTTGGAGTTCCAGAAATGTATGTACGTAACGCAACAAAAGTGGACAACTTTAAAAGAAATGCCGCGAGTTGAGGCACTTATATTCGACGCATGGAATAGTCTTCCAGATTGTTACAGTGAGGTGAAGAAGTTTGCATTTGGAGTGCTATCTTCGGATCGACATATTCGTGCGAGCAAGCGTTTTCTTGCATGAATATAATTAAAAGTAAAGTAAGAAGCCAACTAACGAAAATTTAGAGTCGTGTATGAAACTTAAAGCAACAAGTTATGAGCCAAATTTATCCAAACTTTCTAAAACCATGCAAAGCCAATGCTCCCATTGAATTTGTTTGCTCAAATGTATGTTATTGTTTTTTTTTTATTTTAAGTACAAATTACGTCGTTTAGTAAAGTTTAAATTTTCTACTTGAATAACCATGCAAAGCCATCGCTCCCATTGACTTTGTTTGTTCAATTGTTTGTTATCGAAGTACAAGTTAGTGTTGTAAGTAAATGTTTAATTGTTATAATTTTTAGTTAAATAATAAGTAATTATCTAATAATGAATAAATAGAATAATATAATGAATAAATAGATATGTTTTCTTATGAATAAATAGATTAGTTTTTTTTAACAAAAAACTTTATTTATGCGAGTACTAACAGGTGGGCTAGTATTATTAAATCGGCGCTACAAGTATTAAATCCATATGATTTTTAGTTAGCCCTAATCTTCAAAAGACACGTGTATAAATTTGATAGCTGTTGCACTATTAGTATGTGAGTTATAGCATTTTTAGTGAAGCAACTTTTGTTAGTTTGAAAAAATGGATAAAAAGGAATTTCATGTGTTAATAAAGCATTGCTTTTTGGCGAAAAAAATACTATTGAAGCCGAGGCTTGGCTTGATAAACATTATTCGGACTTTGCACCAGAAAAATCAATCGTAGAGAAGTGGTTTGCTAAATTTAAACGAGGCGAAATGAGCACCGAGGACTATGCACGCAGTGGACGCCTCAAAGTGGCTGTTACCGACGAAAACATCAAAAAAGTCCCCAAAACAATTTCTGATAACCGTAAAGTGAAGTTGATTGAGATAGCTGAGACCCTAAAGATATCAAAGGAACCTGTTGGACATATCGTGAATGAATATTTGGATATGCAAAAGCTCTGTTCAAAGTGGGTGCCGCTTGAGCTCACAATCGACCAAAAACAACAACCAATTGATGATTCTAAGCAGTGTTTGGAGCTGTACAATCTTAAAAAACCCGAATTTTTGAGTCGATATGTGACAATGGATGAAACATGGCTCCATCATTTCACACCGGAGCCCAATCGACAGTCAGCCTAGTAGACTGCACGTGATAAACACTAAAAATGCTATAACTTCATTAAAAATGCTAATAGCGCAACAGCTATCAAATTTATACACGTGTCTTTTGAAGGTTAGGGCTAACTAAAAATCATATGGATTTAATACTAGTAGCACCATCTATGTGTCAACCTACGAACTTTTCAGCCCACCTGTTATTTATTGTTGGCAAGAAAAAATTTTTGTGGCTCTTTAAAACTTTGAAATTTTGTAAATTGCCATTTTTGGCTCTTCCGACTCAAAAGGTTGCCGACCCCTGTCCTAGACAGATTAATCGATAGCATCACATATCGCTATATGTGCTTCTCGAAATAATAACATATCATATTGAATATAATTTTCCTATAGCAATCTGTCACATCCCATTTCTCAGCTTCATATATATGTGTTAATTTTTAAAATTTCATAATTGTCTGGTAATTAATTTTCATGTTACCTTACAATTTACAAAGTGGAGTTTACATTGTCTCAGTTTCACTAAAATAAACTTTTTTGGTTACAATAATCTTATAAAAAGAAAGGACTCACTGCAAATTCACCATGATCGATGATTAAAATTCTTCGAATATTTTATTCAAATGCTCAATTGAAATTTTAGAAAAATCAAAAATATTATTTTCTAAAGAAAACTTTTAGTTTTTATTCAAAAAAAATTTATTTAGTTTAATGCTTATAAAGTTTGCCATATTAATTTAGATATTTTAATTGATAATTATGTATTAATTTCAAATTTTATGCTTGAATCATGGTTTTCTTATTTTAACTGACATTTTAATTGAATATAATGAATAAACTATAAAGTAAAATCAACAAATAACCAAATAATTTATCAAAATATTATAAATGAATTAAAAATTGCTAAAAAAACATTAAATAAATAACTTACCAATAATTTTATATGAAATTCCTTAATTTTCAGTTTTATTTGACAAGCAATATTTAATTTGAGTTATATTCTCTTATTTTTTTTAAAACTTTTAATAGTTTAATAACAAAACTCTACATAAGATTAGGAAATATATTTTTCATTAAATCCAAATGTATATGGAATTTACTTGTAGTATTCACTTAGCATCTTGTAAAGTTCTTTAAAAATTTATTCAAAAAAGAAAATAATCTACAGGTGTCAACTTTGTTGGAAAGAATGGGAAATTTTGTTTCATGATAATGAAAATGTGGGAAGCGTATTCACGAGCAGCAGAAACCATGACAGCTCTCTGCACGACAATTTGATTTCACTTTTTTTATTTATTGCCCTTAATTTTATCCGAAATTTATCAAATATTTTTTTTTGAACATGGAATTTCCCATCTGCCCAACTGAAACAAATGCTTTGAGAATTATTACCTTCCTATCGAAAAATGTCACTCACATGGTTTTCAAACGAGATTTCTGAAACCCAAATTTTTGTGGCCACAGCGAACCTTCTACCCAAATAGATGGTTATCATTTTGTTTCCAAATCACAAAAGAGCCAAGTTTAATCCCTAGTCATATTTAGATAAATACAAAATAATGGCTGCCAATTAAAAAAAATGGTAAAATGTAATGGCTTTGTTTTCGAAGATGATTTTAAAATGCATAATGTAATTGTAATACAATGTAATAAAATTGGTGATTTAACATCTGTTAGCTTTTCTTGAACTGTTATTAAAAAAGGTTCTAAAACATTGTAGAGGCAATGTGTATATAACAATAAAGCATAAACATTACCTTGGTCTAGGTACATAATAACACTATCGTAACAGTTATTCCTTTTATATGTAATATTTTTAAAATTATGATTGATTTTATGTTTTAATAAAGGTGATGTAGATCAGGGCAAATAACATTTTATTAAACTTAGTTTAAAAAAAAATTTATTGATAAATTCATTCATATTGTATCAATTTTTTCAAAAAGAACCTCATGATAACGTAAATAATATTGATAATTTAGGATTGAAATTATATACTGGCAGCACATTGTTCATTACTTTTAGAGTAATAGAATCGGCTTAACAAAAAAAAAAAAAGTCTATTCAATATCAAAAGCTTAATAAACTCTTGCAGAATGTAGTTTAGATGATAAGAAACTCTTTTATTAATGTTTATACACAAAACATAAAATTTAAACATATAATAATATTTTACAGTTTTTTTTTTACAATTTTTTCTTTTTAAAATGTTTAAATCAAACTCACTAGTGATTGTGAAAAATTTGCAAATAGAAAGCCACCGAATTATTTTGTTGTTTTTGAGATCTATTCAACAATTCAACATTCGCATTCGTTACTAATTTTTACTGAAAAGCTTACCTTCTGCTGACAGTCTTTAAAAACCGCGTGTTTGTTGTTCTCATAAAACGTATTAAAGATTGAATGAATTCATTTAATATCTTATAGGTGGAATTTGAAGGAGAAGCAACTGATGGAGGCTTTGCCCTGGACGATGTTACTTTCTATGACGGAAATTGCCAAAGTAAGGATATTTTTATTATAATATTTAACTATACAAAATAATAAGATTTCCACCAAGAGCCAAAACATTATGACCACCTGTCAATAACGAGTTGGCCCACCTTTGGCGCAACACAGCTTCCACCCGCCTTGGCATGGATGACACAAGTCCTTGGTAGATGGCCAGAGACAGATTGTACCAGATGTTTAAGCAACGGCTACGCAAATCCGAGATATTGCTAATTGGTGGTCTTTGAACTCTGAGCTGCCGTCCCAGGACATCCCAAATGTGTTCTATCGGATTGATATCCGTGAGTTAGGCGGCCAGGACATTAACTGGAATTTAGCATCATGTTCCTGGAATCACTCCAACACAATTTTAGCCTTGTGACAATGGGCGTTGTCCTGTTGGAACATTCCATTTCCAGCTGGAAAAACAGAGGCCATGTAAGGGTGCAACTGGTCCGCAATGATGTTCAGATACCCTGTAGCATTCATGGTCTGCTCTACCACAACCACGGGTCCCAAGAGAACGTCCCCCAAAGCATAATACCGCCACCACCGGCCTGTGTATGACCTACTGTACATTGAGGGAGCAACTGTTTGCCTGGAAGACGGCGTATCCTGACACAGCCATCGGCGTAATGAATGACAAACCGTGATTCATCTGACCAGGCAACTCTCTCCCACTGATCCATGGACCAGTCACGATGTTCCCGGCCCAGCGCAGGCGCAGTTGGCGATGACGCTTGGTCAGCAAAGGCACACGAGTGAAACGTTTGCTGCGTAGCCCCATATCTAACAGTGTCCGCTGAACAGTGTGCTCCGATACTATTCTACTTGGCCCTGCATTGTATTGGGCTGTCAGCTGAGCCACTGTCTGGCTCCGGTTTTGCTTCACCATGCGAGATAGTCTCCGGCGACCTTTTTCTTTGATAGCGTGTGGACGTCCAACACCATGTCGTCTACTGCTGGTTTCACTGGTCATTCATCCACTTTGCATAAGTACTAACAACTGTAGATCGCGAACAACCCACGAGTCGTGCAGTTTCGAAATACTTGTTCCGAGCCTTCGAGCCATTACAATCTGCCCTCTATCAAAGTCGCTTAGATCCGCAGCCTTCCCATCACACACAGAAGTAAGTGAAAGAATGATTCTTCAGACTCTCCAGCAGCAGTTAAATACCACTTCCACCTGATCACGTGCCTTCCACGTCATCCAGGCGAGTTCATTACAAAATGTAGGAGTGGTCATAATGTTTTGGTTCTTGAGTGTATTCAAATCTAAAATGTCTGTCAATAAATTATATGTTGAATTCAAAAAAATTTTTAATTATTTTGATATGAATGTGTGTGTGTATAAATCGTAAAAAGTCGCTGGTTAGTTTTTGTTAGACCAGAAGAAAAATCGCATTATTTCAAACCACATTACAGAAAAGTATTTGGTATTGATAACAAATAATAAATTTTTTTTAGAAGTAATAAAATCTGATAATATCATCTAAAAAATTCCACTTTTTGATATTATTTGTATAACAACGAAACAAATCGAAGGAAATATATTTTATAATCAATTAAATTTTTAAAATCCATTTACGATGAACTTAAATATTCTGAAGGTATTTAAGGGAAAAAGTTTTAACTAAAAATATTTACATTTTTTTTTTTTTATTTTACTGCCTATGTATGTAATTCTTGATTTCTTGTGTGTACCTACTGAGTAATTTAGAGTTCTTTATTTTAATTTAGTTTTTAGATTTAGTTAGTTTCTTATCAATAATTTTCTAAGGCAATCTAAAGAACAATTATCTATTATAATAAATTGCAGCACCTTATTTAATTGTATTCAATGATTCATCTGAAGTTTTAATAAATCAGGTGATAAAGAAGACCTAAGCATTTGTTTTGTTATTCCATGATTATTCTTTATTTCTTTGAAATTGCTATAACTATATGATGAACTAATTTTTCTAGCTCGTCCTGAAAGAGCAGCTGTTGAGCCACCTCCATCTGAAAAATTTTAACATCTGTTTAATGGGATTCTTCATTCATAACAAGAAGAAGCTAATAATCACCTAGAGATTTTACATTCAAATCCTTTGTTTCAGAAGTTTTCAAATAATATTCCATTTTTTGGGGCTTAAAGGAAGTGCATTTTGTCTTTACTAAAAATAGCTGTAATTCATTATTATCTAAAAATCACTCGTTACCACAAATATAAGAGTATGAGTGCCATTTTGATGGTAAAATTAGAGGGCAATAGATTTTCGTAGTTTTAAAATCAAAATAAATTTGCTTATAGTTAAGTTAAAAATTTTTAATCAAAAGATTCAATTTTTTTGGCCGCGTTTTAGAATATTTATTGTTAACTATACAACACAGCTCAATAGAAATTTGTTTGATTTAGTTATTTAAGAGTCGTAACTTAAAGAAATGAGAAAATAATGTAATAATATATTAATTACCACATATTAATTTAACAAAGAACTTTGATTGCAATTTTGAGTCAAATTAAAGTTGATTTTTAAAAGGAAATCAAAATAATTTGATACATAATTCTTTGTAACATCAGCAAGAAACATTTTTAGTGTGAATAATTTTGGTAATTGTGATGGTACAAAATAGGATGATTACAGCAGAAAATAAAGAATGCCTCAATATTTTTGGAATCACTTTGTATACTACACATGAAGAGGGATCACTGTATTTGTTCATATCCAAAGAGACTGTTTCAGAACCTATAAAAGTGAAGAATATTCAAATGTTGTGACAATAACGCCTGTCAGTCCATAACTTCGGTATAGTTTGAAATAAAATGCTTATCAGAATATTGTGCTTATTACTTTTATTGTACATAGTTTTTGCAGCATTGTCATGCGACTGACTCAAACTTCGATATCTTATAGAAACATTTGATGTTTGTTATCCAGTGCAGTTCAATAATGTATTTATCATATTTGTCAATTGCTTTTCTATAATTGAAATAAAAATATTCTACCTGACATTCTGAGCCAATTTTTTTTTTAATTGTTTTAATTGAATTTCTACTTTAATAAAAATGTCTAATAACTTACTACTTTTGTAAGGATGTAACATCAGAAATTATTCTTATTTCAAAAATGTCTTATTTCATATAGTAAAGCAAGAAATTATTTGAGACCCACATGACTAGCGAACATTCTCATTTTCATTTATCAAAGCACTTTGGGCCTTAAACAAAAGAATCTCTAGCCCGCATACATATGTCAGAAAACTCACACTTTTTAATACGCTTTTATTAGTTTCACCTGTATGTTTTTTGTTTGTTTGTAACTGACTCTTTTTTGGGCTCAGTTTGCCCTACTTTTATGATCAGATTTGAATTTAGACTTATCAAGGACCGACGACAAAAAATATTTGATAAGTTTATTATCTCATCATGATTAGGATTACCAGGATTAGTGATTTTATTTTAACTTATGAAGAGCACTTTAACCCATGTAGAATGAAAGTACCTAAGACATTCAAACCTGCGATGGGACAGTGCGGCACAACGGATAACGCGGGTTGACTAGGGATCAGGGAGATTCTCTGATCGAATTCTGGTTGGCTTCGACATAGATTCGCATTTAGCCTTTCTTTTACCACAATTAAATTATTGTATGTACTATAGTTCCAGTCCTCCGTACCGGGGACCTCATTTAAATACTATAGTTTAAAAGAGACTTTCTTTAGAGTTAATCAAACTAAAAATTATAGTTTGAAAACACGTTTTTAGAGTTAATCAAAACTGAAAAAAAAAAGATAAATTATAATTTAAAAAAAAAACTAAAAACACGCATTTAGAGTTAATCAAACTGAAAATAAAAAATAATTTTTAACATAAGAATAAAATTATTGACGAGAAAATTAATGTCACTGTTCTAAAGCGTGGGGTGCTTTGTATGACATTTTTAAACTAACTCTGCATTTCGGGAATGAAACTAGTGAAAATTATAACGATTGATATGAGCACCCCACGCTTTTTAGAACTGTGACATTAATTTTTCTCGTCAGTAATTTTATTCTTATGTTAACAATTATTTTTTACTTTTAGTTTGATTAACTCTAAAAGCGTGTTTTTTAGTGTTTTGAAAACTATAATATTTAAATGAGTTACCTGTACGGAGGGACTGAACTATAGTTCTTATTTAAAAGAGGTCCCGGTACGGAGGACTGAACTATAGTTCTTACAATAATTTAATTGTGAGTAAACGAAGGCTAAATGCGAATATATCGAGCCAGCCAGTATTAGAACAGGGAATCTCCCTGATCCGTAGTCAGGCGCTTTATCCGTTGTGCCACTGTACCATGTAGATTTGAATGTCTTAGGTACTTTCATTCTACATGAGTTAAATTGCTCTTCATAAGTTAAAAATAAAATCACAAATCCTGGCGATCCTAATCATGATGAGAATATAAACTTATCAAAATATTTTGCTATTGTCGTCGGTCCTTGATAAGTCTACAACGTTTAAATTAAATCTGATCGCTTAAAGTAGACAAAATCGAGCCCAAAGAGTCTGTTACAAACAAACAAATACAGGTGAAATAAATAAAAGCGTATTAAAAGAAAAGAAAATATCTATGCTTCATACATAAAATTCCTCATAGGCGTGTAACAAAGTTATGCATTCTTAATTATAGGAACTCTACAAACTGACAAAATTGTTCCATTCAATATTTCTCTGAAAATATGAATTTCCGTACAAAAGAAGGCTTTCATAACACAATAAAAAGAGTTCTTTATTCATCAATGTATATTTATCAAAAATATAAATTGTTCTAAAAATTAAAATAATAATTTTTTTCTTCTTATTCATTAGTTCTTAAAAAAATCGTGGGACAAATATTGAAGTAAATAATTAAGAATAAAAAATTTTAAAAATTGTTATAACGTGTTATAAAATTATTTAAACTTTTAAATATTTCTCTAAATTACCTCAAAGATAAATAATTAAGTATCTTTAATTTCATTTCACAAATAATTTCTCAATTTTAACTCAAATTATTTTTAATGGATATATGAGTGCTACAGTACTGATGATGGAAATTTAGGCATGAGACTATCAAAACCAAATAAATCGTGTCAAACGATAGAATTTTAAAGGATAATTATGTATTAAAAATAGTTGAAAAATATGTGACGGAAGAAAATATTACAGGAAGTGATATGTTGATCAAAATTATGTATAGAAATTAAATTCTACATATAGTAACAAAGGGGAGTTCTTCAACAAAAATTCTGCTCTCCTTTGTGTTGCCTTCCCCTTTCACGGCGCCCAGGTATACATTTACACAGAATAATCCTTTGTGCTTGTTAAATACTTCTGACCATCTAGATCACCAGATCATTCTCAATCGTACAAATTTAGGGTCTGATGAGTTGTCTCCAATCATCCAAGGATCTCATCAATCTAGCACGGCAATTGGAGAACATTTAGCCAGAAAAACACAGAGAAATATTTGCTGATTCTACGGATCATTGGCACAAGCTGGATAATAATGATATACATAATTATGATATAAATTAATTCATACTACTTAATAACATTAACGCTTACAATTGTTACAAAAAATTATAAAATACTTAGAAATAAACGAATAATACAATCATCATGTTGCACTTAAACAGCAACGAGTGATTCGAGAGCTGTTTACAGTTCGACTACCGCGATCAGACTGACGCGGAAAATGCTCTTGCTGTTACAGTACTCATGATGAGAAATTAGGCAGGAGACTATCAAACCAAATAAATCGTATCAAACGATAGAATTTTAAAGGATAGTTATGTATTTAAAAATATATTGCAGCCCCACCTTCTGTATTCCTCCCTCATAGCGATGTATCACATAGCACTTTTTTTGTAAGCGTCCCCCACCAGCGTTAGCGAGAGTTTTCATTCATCACAAATATCTTCTGTTAAAAATGAACATGTGCCGGCCTGAACGTGTTACCTTTGTTGTTGGAATAATCCTAGTAACTGGTGGTGTAGCAGTTGTGTATTCTTGTGGTGATTCCTTAAAGCACTTTCTCGGTTTTGGAAGGTGTGTTTTCCCTCTTCGAAATGTAGGCAGGTTTGAGGCGGTCAATATTAACTAGAGTCTGACGACCATGGATAAAAAGTTTAAAAACTTTTCACTTCGACTTAGAACTTGGAATGGTCCTTCGTAAGGTGACTGGAGACCCTTTTTAATGGTGTCAGACCTTAGGAATATGTGACTGCATGTTGACAGGTCTTTGCTTTCTTACAAATTCTGCTCGATGCGCTTGTTGTCTAAGAGTCAGTGGCAAATTCCTGCCTAGTTTCTCTAAGCTTGCCCACGAAAGTAGGGGTCAATTGTACTAGATGATGGACTTAAGGGCCCCCCAGGCAGTCGTATGGGAGTTCCATACAACATTTCTGCTGCCGTTGTTGCATGAAGTTCCCCTTTCCATGCAGTCCTGAATTCCAGAAGAATAGTAGGAAGAACTGTACTCCACTGGCTTGTACTGTGAGATCTGATTGCTGCCTTCAGCTGTCTGTGTAATCTCTCTACTTGGCCATTTCCGGTGGGGTGGTAGGGGCGGGTTGTTCAATGACGGGCAGTACCCAAGAATTTAGTCAAAAGCTTCAAACAATCAGGCTTCGAATTGGGTGCCCTGATCTGTTGTAATTCGAAGTGGAGGACCGAACCTCGAAACCAATCCTGTATAGAAAGTCGATGCAACGGAACTTGCTGATATACATATCCACCAGTGGATAGGCCTCTCACCACTTGGAAAAACTGTCGACACATGTAAGACAGTAGCGAAAACTTCCTGAAGGAGGCAAGGGGTCCCTACAATATCTATATGTACATGTTCGAATCTGGCGTTTGATAGAATGAATGCCTCAAGCTTTGCTTTGTGTATGACGTATGACTATCGAACTTTGACAGGCTAAGCATTGTTGCGCCCATGTTCTAACATCGGGTTTTATTCCATGCCATACTTATCGTTCTTCCCCCAGCTTGACAGTAGCCTTAACCAGGATGTGAAATTGATTGGAAGCTACATCACAAAACAGTTCAATTGCATGATTACCCGATTGGAAAAGGCTGAAGCACTAGAGATGATTTGTCTGGATGTACTAAAAATTTCCGATAGTTCTTTGTCACTCTTTTGGTTATTTGCCATTTCCTGAAGTCAATGTGGGACGGTGTTTCAATAGTTGCGATGTTAATCCTGAAAGTGCATCAGCAAAACTACATTGTCGATTCCTTTCACATGCTGAATATCTATTGTGAACTGGCTAATGTAATCCAAGTGATGCAATTGCGTTGGTGAGCATTTGTCCTCTTTCTGCCTAAAAGCAAATGTAAGTGGCTTGTGGTCGGTTTTTTTGTTTTTGTTTTTTTTTTCCTAATGCAGCTGGCAAATAGACCGTGATCATTTTATGCCATAAGGGTTCCACCGACGTTACTCACTTTTACACCAGGGGATGTGTGTAACTTGGAGATAAGCCACGGACGCAGAGTAACAATGCCCCTTCGCGACGCTCTACGATCCTATTAGGACCGGGACCTACGGTTTAAAGTGGATTCCGAACCACTACAAACACCCGGGATTTGAACCCGATACCTGTGGTACCCAGAGTGCCAGAGCGCTGCCAGCCACCAGCCATCAGGTCCCCTAGGCTTGTGGGCGGTAAAAATGGTAAATGGTGGCCTTCTACCATATGTCTGAAATACTTAACAGCCATGTATACAGCCAGCAGTTATCTGTCATAGGCGCTGCATAATTTCCGAGATGGTGAAGTTTTTTGAATAAAACCAAGTGGTTGCCACTCTTACTCCATTTGTTGATGCAAGGCGGCACCCATTGCTGTATCCGAGGCATCTACTACAATAGCCAAAGGTGCATTTAAAACGGGAGGGTAAAGTGGGGCTGCTTCTGCCAAGTCTTTATGCATTTCTCAAATGCAGTTACAGCTTTATCAGTCCACTTGATCTTGGTTTTTGTCATTTCTTTTTGTATTTTTCAAATATTCATTTTAAAATAGCCTGTGTCTGGACAGCTTTTGGTATAAATCTTCTATAAAAATTGGTGATTGCAAGAAATCGACGAAGCTCTTTCACTGTAACAGGTTGTGGAAAGTTCACAATTGCAGTTACTTCGTCTGGGAGTGGAGTGATTCCTTTGCAGTTACTAAATGTCCTAGGAATTCTACGGTAGATTGTCCTAAAAATACATTTGTTTACATTTAGAGTTATACCATATTCAGAGAAACGCTGGAAAACTTGTTGTAAATGCATTAAATGTACCTCTTTCGTTTTTGAAGTAACTAGCACATCGTCAAAATATGGAACACAACAAATAAATTCACACAAAACTTGATGGATAAACGTTGAAATGCATGTTGCAGCGGCATTTGACAATCCGAAAGGCATAAACAAAAATTCAAAGAGCCTAAATAGAATTGTTACTGCAGTTTTAAGCACATCTTCTTTGTGAACTGGAATTTGGTAGTAAGCTTTTCGAGGTCCAAAGTCGAAAATATTGTTTTACCTTTTAAAACTTAAAACGGTCTTGCATATGAGGGACCGGGTACCTGGCACGGTAACACCATTTAGTCGACGAAAATCTCCACATTCTTCTTTGGAGCCATGTGGTGCGGTTCAACAGCCCAAACAGCTTTTGGACTGTCGGCAAACTCCGGAAGCCACAAAAATTCAAATTCCTGCTTTGCAGCTTTTTGTTTATTTGCTGGTAACCGGGGAGGTTTGCAGAAAACAGGTGATCCATTTGTTTGAATCCAATGTTCACTCCATGAACAATTTTATTTGGAATAGTATTTGCTCCTATAAGTGTAGGAAATTCTGATAGCAACTGTGGAATTTAGAGTTCTCAATAATAGTTTTAACAGATGAGGAATTTCCCACATATAGAGTTCCTTTTGTTTGCAACTTGGTCAATGGATCAATCAAAATGCCATTTTTAATGTCCACTAAAAGTCAAAATGGCACAAAAATCAGCACCGATAATCGGTTGTGA
This sequence comes from Caerostris extrusa, assembly GCA_021605095.1. Taxonomy (NCBI): domain Eukaryota; kingdom Metazoa; phylum Arthropoda; class Arachnida; order Araneae; family Araneidae; genus Caerostris; species Caerostris extrusa. The sequence goes on along the minus strand of BPLR01018409.1, from coordinate 52,593 downwards.
CACAGCGGCGATGATGAAAGGCCAGTTAAATTCTCTCCTGAGCCCAAGATCTGATTTTAACAGGCGTTTACCATACGTTGGGATCGCTGTTCCATTCGCAACAAATAATGGTCTCTTAGCCGCTGTGCTTCCCAATCTGCATATTGATCACATAATCTTTCCTTAAAGGCGGCGAAAGGGGATTATCTGCCGGTGGCTTAAGGATAATATCACCGACACCGCTCTTCCAGTTGTAAGGCCAAACCACGTGGTGAAATTTTGTAGTTTCTGTAGTTACTCCAGCTAGCGTGAATTGGCTTTCCAACCGTCGAAACCATATGTCGAGATTTGCTCTTCAAAAAGGCTTGACTGCGACACGTGCTGTTTGCTGAGCTCCACTTTCAGAAGTTTCAGTCATCTTGTGATTTAATCCAAAAATTTAAAAATTCAAAAATAATTTGTTATTTTACAGGATTTTGCAACGATTAAAAACCAAACACCAATCAAAAGTTCGTAAAAATAACATAGAATCATGGATGTAGTTTGAAGACCTTTTTTTGAAGTCCACGTGTTCGTTTCACCAAAGTCACCAATTGTAGTAATGTCGAAATTAAATATACATAATAATGATATAAATTAATTCATACTACTTTTAATAACATTAACGTTTACAATTATTATAAAATTATAAAATACTTAGAAATAAATGGAGGGCCTGAATGGCCGACTGGCTAGCGCGCTCTGGCGCTCGGTACCACAGGTTTCGGGTTCGAATCCGGTGGTGCCATGGAGGTTTGTAGTGGTTCGGAACCTACTTAAACCGTAGGTCCTGGTCTGTAGGATCGTAGAGCGTTGCAGGGGCATTGTTACCCACGTCCGTGACTTATCTTCCAAGTTACACGCGCCCCCTGAGTAATACGAAGTGAGTAACGTCTGTACAGCGCTTGCCTTAAGGTATCCAAGACCAAGCTGTCTAAGTGTAAAAGCCAGCTGCATTAGAAAGAAAAACTTAGAAGTAAACGAATGATACAAGCATGTTGCACTTAAACAGCAACGAGTGATACGAGAGTTATTTACAGTTCGACTGCAGCGATCAGACTGACGCGGAGAGTGCTGCTGTTTCCCGCCTTCTGTATTCCTCCGCGTAGCGATGTTTCACAGCACACTTTTGTATGCATCCGCTTTGTTTACGTTTTGCGGTGGGGATCGCTACAGCTTGAATAAGCACCTGCGGTGGTTATATGTAGCTATATCTCCCTAGAAAGCATTTAATATCCTAGCTAGTTGGGTGAAAAATACCTTTTTGTGTTTTTCAGATATACACATGTGAATTTGAAATGCATGTGGTATTTATGCTGAAGAGTTTTTAAGAAAAATTAAAATCAGATTCAAACCAATAATCCATTATACTTATTTTGCCTTTTTGCACTGATGGTATAAATAAATATTTATATATATTGTTGCAGGGCCGAGTAGCTAAGCTCTCTGGCGCTCGGTACCATAGGTTTCAGGTTCGAGTCCCGGCGGTGCCATGGATGTTTGTAGTGGTTCGGAATCCACTTTAAACCACAGGTCCCGGTCTAATAGGATCGCAGAGCGTTGCGGGGCATTGTTACTCCGCGTCCGTGGCTTATCTTCAAGTTGCACGCGCCCCCTGGGTAATGCAAAGTGAGTAACGTCTGTGCAGCTCTTGCCTTAAGGCATCCAAGACCAAGCTGTCTAAGTGTTTGCCAGCTGAAAGAAAAAAAAAAAATATGTTGTTGTGAGGTGCTAATCGTTCCTGACCGTTTCAAAAAATTATAATCCATGAAGTTAAAATGTGCAGAACATTTTTTAAGTAGCTAAAGATCAAAGTTTATAATTTCTTTTTTATTCTGCAGCATTTTATTGATTATTTAATTGTTTTGCTATAATGTTTTCCTTTCAGAGTTATTAACTGTAACTTGTTTATAACTGTTTTATGCGTGATAGTTTGTTGTTTTTACGTGCCTTCGTTTTGTTGACTGTATAATTAATGATGGGTGAATATGTATCGAATTGAATGATTTGCTTAGTGAACTCCAATTTCAACTATTCAAATGTCGAATATAAGCCCATCTGCCGTATATCCTTCCTCTTTGTCTGATGAGCAAGGAGCTGAGCTTGATTCACTTTGTGCCTCTGGAAATTTTGAAATGTTATGTTGTGATACTTCGCCGAATGTAAATATACTAGAACAACAGTATTCATTGAATTCAGAAAGCACATTTCATTTAGAATGTTTGTCTAAAACATCAAATTTTACACGAATAAAACCTAAAACTAATTCCCCTTGAACCTGAAATCTTAAGAGCCCTTGATGTTGAAGATTTGTTCAATCTCACATAGCGGTAGATGATGAATCTAATCCCTGCGATGGATTTAATTCTATATATAATCACAATCGGAACAATACGGCTGAAGAAATAAAACCTTCAAACTCTAAAAATTCAGTCTACATCAACCATATTTAATTCTTCAAAATCTTCTGATGAAAGTGAAAAGACTCAAAATCAAAGTCGAATTCAGTTCGTTTCATATAGGACAATTACTAAACAGAAAAAAAGGGAATAAAATGATTAAGATGCCCAGTCCAGATGAATCTAATGTAGATAATCTTGTTATAAATACTAGACCTTTTGTTTTTAAAAAGCTGAATCCATCAAATTCTGATGAAAATACCCAGCCAACCCAAGTTAAAAAACAAAATTGCAGACAATATGGAACAACGAAATATGGTAATTTGTATTTATTGCATGACATTTTCAAACATTTTGTCTTGGTGTATTAATCTAGAATTTTGCTTCCATGAGTTGATACTTCTCAACTCTTCATGTGTACAAAAAAATAATAATGATGTCTTATTGAATGAATTAAATTGAATAGGAAGATTTCAAAATCAATAATTTTCAAAAGGTACTTTTGTGGAAAGATGTTTTTTTTGAAATTAACGTCTTAAAAATTCATTAAAAAAGAACCTATGGCTAGTCAATGATGATAGATTAGCACATAAGGCTTTATTTAAAATTCTTTTGTTTTTAGTTTAATGAATAGAAATTGCTTTTTTAATAAATTATTCAAAAGTAGGTCTTTTGTAAAAAAAAAAAAAGGAAAATTTTTGTTTTACGCTTTCAATTTGTGTTGCTTCTTCGATTCAAAACATTTTTGTTTTTTTAGTTTTCATAACTATTTATTTAATACCTTTAAATTTTGTCATAGTTTTGGGCTGTCCTAATATTAATTATTAAAATTACTGATTAATGGTATTTTCAAATTATATAGAATGTGAGATTTTTTTTAAATTCTAAAACATAGTCTGAAATACATAGTTTAGAAAGAATTATTTTTAAAAAATATTTGATTACAATGGTAGCCTGCTTTTGAATATATAATTTTAAATATAAAGCTGAAATTAAATAATTTTATATATTATACATCATATTATATATATTTATGTTTTAGGTTGAGAGTTAGAAGGGAAGTTAATTTAAAACTTGATTCTGCCACTTGGATACTTGGTCAGTGCTATCATAATAAATCATCTGGTATGTACTTTACTTCACATTAAACCATGTTTATGAATAAAACTTCATATCATAATTTTACAATATCCTTAATTATTTTTAAAATATTTAATGAACCTTTATGCTTATTATTGGCAATTTAAAAATTTTAATTCAAGATGTAAGTTTTACTACTTTGAATTACTTAAACTAGGCATGATCGGTTTCTTTCAAGTACTAACTTATGAATTAATTGTAAGAATTTGTTACTCTAATTTTATTGTTTCAAAAAATTTATTTACAAATGTATTCTGTTTTTTAATAGTTTTAGAAATTGATGTGGGCAAGTAAATACTTTTTCGTGGCAGATTGCTTAGAAAAGTAAACTAAATTTTAAAACTCCACTATTGAAAACATTTATCAATAATAAATTATCTACTCAAATTAATATTGTCTATTTAGATATTTTATAGTTCAGGATTTTGTTCTCGACTTTTTTTTTAGATGGCTCAGTTTTACAGGATGTTTCAAAGCAACTAAAACTGGATCTTCTTAGTAAGATATGGCTGACTTATCGAATAAATTTTCCAATAATTCCTGGAACAGAGTTTATGTCAGATTCTGGTTGGGGGTGCATGCTTAGATGTGGTCAAATGATGATGGCCCAAGCATTAGTGTGTCATTTTCTTCAACGAGGTAAGTTATCGAAAAGATAATTATTATAGAATTCTTGGAATTAAGTATTTGAATAGAATTATCAACTTTATTTGAAAAGATTTAAAAAAATATTATTTTTAGTCTTAATTTCTATAATATCAATAAGTGATAAATTGACTTATGATAAGTACGTGATTTTTAAAACTAGTCCATGATTTCAATATCTTATTTGTGAGTACATTATTTTTTTATACTTTTTAAGACACTGGTTCATTTTAAGCTAATACATAAGTTATTTCCATTGCTAAGTGTTATTCATATCTAATATTTCTTAATACATTAAATCTTGTATCTCATTATACTTAAAATTTTTCATTAAATTTATTGTTAAATTAATTTGTTTTCTATTTATTAAAATTGTGTGCAGCATATACATTAGGACTAGATTATGCTGTAATTTCTAAAATCAATATATCATCCTACTAATATCATAATATAACAATATATCAATTTTATACAGATTTACAATTTAGAATATTGAACTTGTTTTTGAATTGTAAAAATTAAATGCCACTTTGAACCCTCCCAACCATAAAAAAAAAAAAAAATTTAATTAGTATTGTCTGGTATGAATTATGATTATTTTAATTCTTTATTTTGTTTTCAACACAAAAATTATTTCATTTTTCAAAACACATTATCCTTTTTTTCCTGTTTGATGTTGCATGTTTAATTGCTAAATTTTCCCGAACAGTTTCAAAGTGGAGTAACACTTTTTCTTGCACAATAAATAAGCAAAATATATATCAAGCAATAAACTAAATTTGACTACTTAAAGGAAAAGTGTAGGAGAGGGGGAAATAATTACTAATGAGCTTATTAGAAAAGAAGGGGGATCAATTTAAGGATATCTATATCTAAACTTCTTTTCTTATACTTCAAGAGTTAACAAACTTTAAATATCATAAAATATGTTTCTTCAATTAGGAAAACAATATACAAGAATAAATCACTGTAGCATTAATGAATGTTAGGCTGTGTATATAATGTAGAAAGAATGGCATGGATGGAAGATGGCATTATTTAAGTACAAATTCTAAAGCACAAAAAAAAAAAAAAAATTTAGATATCAGTAAAACAAGCAGATAATTGTTATTCAGAAATATAGGTATAAATATTCTGTAGGTAAAATCTAATTAAGTTTTAATGATTTCTACTAAAGCTTAATAGGGTAAAATAAAAACCTTTTTAGATATTAAACTTTTTAAAAAATTAAAGTCGATTAAGAATGTTGTGCTGCAGGTCTTTTTGCTAACATTCTTATTAGTCCCAAATTTTTCACATTTTTTGACTTAAATCAAAAATTACTTTTAAATAAAAATCAATCCAAGAAGTTTTTTTTTTTTTTTGTTGTTTAAAAATTAATTAAAAATCAAACAATTGTAAAGTAGTTGAACTAAACAAAAACAGTAGACCTTTAAATGAAATTTTTTTGTGGCATTAAAAAACATGTATCTCTGTATTTTTTTTGGTAACGAAAATGTGCAATTTTCATTAATGACACAGTTACCAATGCTATATATTCTTTCAGAAGACACATTTGCACTCTGAATTGCTAAGTAATGATTATGAAAAAGCGCTGCTGAGCAAATATCAGAAAATGCCAGTTGCATTCAATTAGAGCAACTGATTTCATTCAAGTCAGGAGCACTGATTACTGCATAGCAACGAATATCGGAAATCACATGATGCATCCATCACATACATGTGATACCAACGAAGTCAGGCTTGGCAGACATGATTGGCAGCTTGGATTTCTGATAGATTTCTTAGACTCTGATTTTGAAAATTGTTTATTCTGATGTTGGAAATCGAAACTGCTTTTCTCCCTCATCTCTCATTGAAAATGAGAAATTGTGGCTAGCCAACACCAATGCGTACTTTACTTACTGTATTCCTCCGAGATCATCAGAAGAATACAACATTAGAATCAACAATGATTTTAATATCGGATTTTACAGCATGTGTGTATGATGTTGACGTTGCAGAGCACCAATAGCTTAAATTGGAATTTCATTAATGCAAGAATAATGAAATCGGATATGTGATTTTGGATTTAAATTGATATTTCGATGAATAGCAATTTATCGCCAGGACTTATATCCATTTAACCAATATTTTAAATAAATTAATAGGTATGGATAAAGGTTTATCTTGGATTTAATTTGTTTGTTTTTATCTAGTTTGTTAATTAATAGCATTAGAAATTTTCTCAATGAAGCATACAGAAAAGAATACAAAAGTTTACTAAGATCTAAGAAGCATGAGTCTGTGACATGTATAGTTACTGTGGTGTTGGTCAGTAATACAATTAAACAAAAATGTAATTTTGTAGTTTTTGTAATTATATTTTTGCATTTTTTCCCAACATTTTAGACTACCTATGAACATATGAAACATTTAATTATATTAAAGAAATTTCATAAAATCTGTTTCAGTATTAATTTCATAACTTTATTTCCATATTGGTAATATTCTAGATATATAAATTCTTCTTCTTATATTCTTATTATTTTTCAGCAACACATATATTAATTAGCCAATTGCCTATTTATCTAAAAAAGCCAGGAAAAATGTTTCTAATGAAAATAAAAAGTAAACATCTATCTTTAAGTCAAGTACTTTCATAATTAACTATTTAAAATATTTTTTACAAATATTAAAATTTTATGAATATGGAGAAATTTAAAAAGTTAACTTTCTACTGTTTGTGAAACTAAATTCATGGGGGATTTTTATATTATTATTTTATTTAGCAAGAATTTGGACAAGATTATAGAGCTATTGAAAGTGAACAGAAAAGATTTATGAATAATTAGTAGAGTTCCAAGTTTTAATTCTTCCATTATAAAATATATTTTTAATATGAAATTGTTTTTTAAGACCAAATTTTTCCCATAAAAAACATATTTAATGTTGAAATATATTCATGAGTTAGAAATTTAATCAGAGTCAAGGTAATATACATTTAAAAAGTGTTTTTATTGTATACTGTATATATTAATTTTCCTAAACTAATTTATTTATATATTAAATGACTATTGTATTATAAAAATAATGGTTTTATTTTAGATTGGCGTGTTTCATTCGATCAAGCTCCAGAGAAGAAACAATTGCACAAAATGATTCTTCGTTGGTTTGGAGATTCATTATCTAATCATAGTCCATTTTCTTTACATCATTTAGTTTCCTTAGGTGAAAATTATGGTCGGAAAGCTGGTGATTGGTATGGACCTACTCATGCTGCCCAAGTTTTGAGGTAAATTTCATTTACTAGAATGATTCATGTATTTGCTAGATAATATGGACTAGAAAATTTTAATATCCATTAGACTACTATAAAATCCCAACAAATCTTGCCTTAAAAATAAGCTCCTTTTTAATTTAGAGTTTTCACCCTTGAAAATGTGCCTACATCCTCTAATTAATCTTGATTCATGTTCATATAGAATTGTTATTTTTCGTGCAAGATATTAAATGTTCATTCATTTATTAAATTTCCTTATATGATAATTTTTTTAATCTCTAATATCGGCATCACTTTAATACAATAGGTTTTTCAGTTTTAAAATTGTAAGCCTAAATTCGCTTTTATTTTTTCAATTCAAACTAGTTAACATGCCTTTTCAGTTAAAGAAAAGAATGCATGTTTTGGAATTTTTATTAAATTTACCATGAAAATATAAATAAGAATAAATAACTTTTTGCTTTTTGTTTATTTTGCAGATGTGGAAAATAGAAGTACTAATGTGCATATATTTTTTTTTTTTTCCTTTTGAAAAAAAAAAATTATATAACAAAAAAAAAAAACTCTTAGAATAAAAGCTATTCAACCCTAAAATAAAAACATTACATTTAAATTGTGCTATTTCCAAGAGGGTCAGTTTTATGTCAATTAAAAGATGGCATAATCATTTATTGATCATCATCTTCATTTCTCAACATGCTGAATGGCACACAAAGCTTTCAGTTTGCATCACTTTTTCTTTGCAATCTTGTACAAAGGTTCTTGGTACTGAACAGTCCAGCCATCCTGCCTGGCTACTTTCACTCTCTATCCTTTGTCTCCAAGTCATCTTGAGTCTTTTAGTAATCTTTTATCCTCTGGTGCCATGTGAGGCTCATTGCAGGGATGCTATCTTTTGGCATTCTGAGAACTTGCCATTCATTTCTGTCTTTTGTATTTTATTATTTCTTGAAAGTGCATTTTCACATCTTGGTGTGTAATTTATAGTTTGTGAAACATGGCCAAAATATTTTCATTTATCTTCTCAAGCATCTAAAGTATAAGTTTGTACTCTGGTTAATTTCGATGTTTCTTAATTTTTATATAACATCATCTGTAACTTTTTACTAAAAGGAAGAGTTAAAGGGCATGAATAAAAAAAAATTAACATTTTCAATTGTTTTGTTTGTGAGTTTGATTTTCTATTAATGTTTAAACCTACAATTTTGGAGTATTGATAAAAAAATTTTTTTTTTTTTTTTTTTTCTCCTGTTCATTTATATACAGGGGGCATAAAATATATATGTGAATGTATTTGTAATTATTTTGTGCAATTTAAATTTGTATCAATGTGTATTTGTTCGCTATTATTTGTATAGATATATTAATTCTTCTACCATTTTTAAAGTAACGTAACTTTGTTACTGGTAGGGGAGTGATGTAGCGACACCTATTGATGGAAAATGGAGTAAAAATTTAACAACTTCTACTTTCACTGTTAAGAAGGAATTTTCCGCTAGAATAAAAACAAAACGTAGTTGGCGTTAGAAATGGAATGAAGATGTTGTAAATGTGAAAATTGATTATCGTCTTTTTTTTGCCGTCTGGATTTTCATAACACTACGCAACCTTTACAAAGCCGCCACAGATTAAATAATCTTGGTAGATTTTTCAAGTCTCTTATTGCTTTTGTGACAGCAGGTCCTATTACCTGCATCGTTACTAGTGAGAAATATTGATAAAATCTGAAAACTTTTGTCATTCCTGAACTGCAGCAAAGACTACTTAGACACGAAAATTATTATGAAAGATGGAACACGACCGCATATTCTTTGTTCAGTACAAAAGCTTTTGCTGCTGTATTTTGGTAATGAGAAATTAACAGCCAATGTTTTCTGACGGAATGGCCTATCCGTTTCCCAGACATTACCCCATGAGATTTTTTTTTGTGGGGAATTTAAATCTGTTGTGCATGCTAGTGGCATTGAGTTCCTTGAAAGTGACAATAAGATGAACTGTTATAAACATCCAAGGTAAAGAACATCATACACATGTAATATCTTGTTTACAGGAAAGGTCATTACATAGAAAATATTGCACATGGCCTAATGTTGATTAATAAAAGATTATTTACTGTGAGTTTCATATTGCTATTCATTTCTGCATGTGCATTTTTTTATTATTCAAACATTATGATAAAACTTGACATAATTCATTTTCTGTGCATTCATATAAATATTGACATTTTTGTTTCCAAGTTACAAAATCACATTTCTACTAATGAATTAGGAAATTTGAAAAATGTATCTAGCTTATAGAAATTCCATTGTGCATATATAACAGCAGCGCCAAAGAATTGAAAACCACTTTTTTATCCAACCGTAAATCATCAGTTCATGTCTTCAACAGTCTGTATATGAAAGTTGGTTTCATTCTGTTCATTAGTCTTAGCTGCAGATACCTCCTAATAGGAAAATTACTTTATAACCAACTTTAATAATCGATAAACTTTTTCTTCGATATTTTTGTCTCTTGTGTTGTACTTTTGGTATCTCCTATATAATGTCCCGCACTTATCTACTAATATATTTTGATTTTATTTGCTTCTGTATCTCCTTTCTATTTGAACTACATCCTGAAATCTTTCTTTGTGTTTTTCAGAAACTGCTCCAATAATATCCTGAAAATGTTGAAATGTGAGTGCAAAAAGGATGTTTCAGAGCAATATTGCATCCTAATCCCTTAAATGAGAAAAATAATTACAATTTCTTCGGGCTTCTGATTGGCTGATGTTCTCTGATGTATGATATCAGTACCTAGTGAAAATCCAGCTTTAAGTGGGCCTGGTTAATCTTCCTGCTATCCATTATTTTAAATTAGTGTCATAACCTAAATGCCACTATTCTAGGCACTTTTTAACCATTGAGCAACCTCAGTTTGAGTTTGGTTAGCTTTTAACCTGTTGATAGCCTTCCTTCTCAATCTATTTTTAAATAGTTACAAGAAATGATAACTAAAATCATTCAGTCTTTTGGGGGTTTTTCCTATCAAAAATGCAATTCTATAAATGAAATTTGTTGATTTGGAAACAATTTCATCCATATTTGTTGAGAAAGCATGAAAGTTGCGGTTGATGATCAGTTGCTGGTTATATTGATTCTAAAATTATATCCAATATCAATTTTTTTAAATATTAGGATTGGTTATTGAAGTATTTTGCTAAAAATATGTTTGTAACTAATTTTGGCACCAGTATAGAAGATATTCAGGGTCTTAGTTATGATAAAAAGCAAATAAAGATATTAATTTGGATGTAGAAAAATTATTCAGTTTTAAATCTAAGACTCTTTTAAGAAGACTTGCATTAAAAATCAGAAAATATTCAACTAGAAAATGTGCAAAAAAAAAGTTATTGTACCATTAACTGATTATAAAGAATCTAATATATTTAAAAAATTGTTATGTGCATTTAACAAATATTTTGAATTATATAATCAATTGATTGTTTTTTCTTCATAAATTCAATTTTATAAAAAAGGCCTAATCAAATCTCTTAAAAAGGAAATAACATCTCTTGATTTTTTCAGTCTATTCATTAAAATATTTCTTAACTCTTCTTTCCTTAAAATAATTGTTTCAAGTAGTATACTAACTGTTTCATGGTATAGTACTTTGCTATCCTATCTATAGAAAATGTGACTACTCGTTTGATTTTGTTGGCAAAATAAATTATTTTGCTCAGAGAAAAGTAAAATTAATTACATTTTAAGGGTTTTTTTAAAAATTAATACTACTTGAATGAAATTATTGTTAGATTTTAATTACCCATTAAACGAAATTATAATTTGTTCATTGTGTTTAAAATAATTATTTTTGAATTCTGTATGTAATATGAATTTTAATATTAATATAATTATTCATTAATTTGATTTACTTCATGTTGTATGTTATGTAATATTTATTTATTACCATAATTTCCTGCCTAATGTAGGGATTGTACCTTAAGATTGTATGAGAAAAAATAACTCCTGAACTTTGAGAAACGTTACAATTGTAGTTGCTGAAAGGAAGCTATACTTTTACTTAGTAGGACAAATGTAATGTGTATCATACATCTGAGTGTGTTAGTGTATGATAAAAGCCTGGTATACAATTTTAAATGAATTAAAATTGTTTTACAGAATGTTAAATTAATAATTAATTGGGAATTTGATCAAGATTTTCATCTCTATCAAATGTGAAGATTACAAATCATTGGGAAAATATTATTTGTTTTTGTTTTCACCAGTTTTTAAAAGTGTATTTTCTTTCAGTTTCAATTATCATAGATTTATAACTTTTTTGTAATACAATTGTGCCATCAAAAATTTTCCTTAACATTGAAAAACATTGCATTAGTTTTATATCATGAGTATGAAAACCAAATTTGATTAGTATATACACTATCTGGAAGAAAGTGACGGGACACCCCTCGAAAAGTAGAAAAGTCGACAATACAGCTGACACATGCGCAATAATAGGTATCACGTGTCAGCCATATCCTATAAATACTCTGTGGAGTCGACTAGAGTTGTTTTTTGTCAAGATGCCGCCACGGGAAGAGTTGCCTGAGTTCGAGAAAGGTGTGTTGGTTGGATTGCATCTTGTCAAGGTGTCAATTAGGGAGATATCCCGTCTCCGTAACTGCTCAAAATCAACTGTAGCACGTGTTGTGTGCGCTACAAGACTGAGGGACACTGTCAGAACAAACCCCGAAGTGGACGACCTACAGTTCTCACCAGCAGAGACCGGCGGGTGCTCGGCAGGGAGATTCGAAGTAACCGTCAAACATCCATGGATAGCATCGCTAATGAGTTTAGACAAGTCACAGGTGTGGTCGTTTCGACCAAGACTCTTCGTATCGAGGCCCATAAATTAGGTTACACTGGACGGTGATTACGGAAACCAACAAGAAAGCGCGCCTTCGATGGGCCAAAGACCACCATACTTGGACTCTGGATGACTGGAAACGCGTCCTTTGGAGTGACGAGTCACGATTTACCCTTTTCCGTTCCGATGGACGTGTTTGGGTATGGCGTTTACCAGGAGAACGCCTTTTGCCCGAGTGTGTCGTCCCAACTGTAAAGTTTGGTGGAGGAGGATTGATGGTATGGGCCTGTTTCTCCTGGTATGGGGCTGGCCCACTGGTGAAGGTTGATGGTGCGATGAATGCCGATAGATACTGTGATATTCTCGACAGTCATGTCCTTCCTACCTTGTGGGCAACGTACGGTATGGATGATTGCTGGTATCAAGACAACAACGCAACATGCCATGTTGCAAGGAGGACTCTTGATTGGTATGTGAACAACAACATTAAACGCGTGGAGTGGCCAGCGCAGAGCCTGATCTTAACACAACTGAACATCTCTGGGACGAATTGGACCGTCGGTTGAGGGCCTGCACCCCACTCCCCAAAAGCAAGCCTGAACTATGGAACTTCCTGTTAAACATTTGGAAGGAAATTCCTCTTGCCACTATGGCTAATTTAGTGGAAAGCATGCCCAGAAGAGTTGCAGCTGTGATCGCAGCCAAAGGAGGCTCTACCTCCTATTAATTTTAATAAATATGGGTTTATGTCGTTATAGTGTCGTGTCCTGTCACTTTCTTCCACATAGTGTAGTATGTAAAGAACAGTTGTGAATCTTCAACAGATTATAGATTTTTAAAAAAGATAGCGAAGAATATTTTTTATCTAATGAAAATGTATATCATTGTGGCACAAGATTTTGTAATGCACAAAAAAAAAAAAAAAAAAAATTAGTGCTGCAAATTATAGGCAGGAAATTAGATATGTTAAGGCAGTACAGGTAGAAAAAAAAAAAGAGCCTGTTTAAACAACTTCAAAACTGAATACATATTTTCGTCGAGTTTTTAAAGTATATCTATTGTATGTTTTAGCTATGGTTTTGTTTTAATATTTGTAATTATTTTACATCTGCTGTATTCTTATATGTTAGTGGTGTGTTTTCTATAAACTACAAGATAATTTTTGATTTATCTTTTACATTAGGTGTTTAAAAAAAAAAAATTCCTATATGGTTTTTAGTAATATGCTTTCAAATATACATTCCTTTGTTATAAGAACCAGAAATTTTTTTTTTTTATGTTTATTATTTCTTTAAAATATTAATCTTAAGATTTAATATTAATTATATATTATATTTAATATTAATTATATTATTAATTTAAAATATAAATATTTGTTAGTAGCTAGTTTTCTAATATTTTTATTATGCTAATATAATAAACTCAGTAATTATTATAAATAGTTTGATTTCAATAACACACTTTAAACCTATATGAATTAGATACTCAACTTTATGTGAAAATAAGAATTTTTTATTAATAGCATAATAATAAATATTTTTACAAAAATTTCAAGTTATTTATATAAAATAATTTAAAGATTGTTCTTGTTATAATTTTTAAAAGTACTTTTTATTTCAGAGATGCTCTTATTCAGGCTAAAAGAGATCATCCTTTACTTAGAAACATATGTATGTATGTAGCATTAAATGGTATAGGTAGGTGGAGTTAATAGATACTTTTTAAGTAAGTGTTCTTTGTATGTATATGTAAATTTGTTTGGCACATAAAAAAATTTTCAAAATCTCAATAATAAAGGGTACATTTTTGTTTTATTAAGGAATATTTTGTTATACTTCTTTAATATAAAGTAACTTAAATTAAAATTTGATTCTGCTTTATTAATATGATGTTACAAAAATGTGTCAAATTCTTTATCTGATAAAAAATATTTAACCTTATCAAATCATACAGGTATTTAAAATGATGATTGCACATATATTATCATGCTTTCACTTTACAGAATCAAATTCATTAATTAACTTTTGTTTTTTAGTCTTTAGTTACTGAAGTAAGGTTGAATATTTAATTCCCATAAATTTTCTACTTTTAAACTGTGGATTATATGTTTAAAAAAACTTGGGCTAATTGACAAATTTTTGGCAGCTGATTATAGGCCACTGTATCCAACAATCTGTGAGTGCTGTTGTATTTCTCAAAGTTTTGTTAAATTAATTCTGTAAAATTGCCACCTAACATAACTTGATTAGTTCATAGTATGTCGAAGAACACAAACCAACAGGCTTGAATCTCTGTGAATTATACCAGATGTTATATTTCTTTTTAGGATCGAAATATACGCATCAGATTATTAGCAGGAAAGTATGGTTTTAAAACTTGTTCTTGTCAAATCCCTTAAAGCTATATTTACACAATCAAATTTTCTAAGAATCTTCATTCATTTAACAATTTATATTTAAACTAATTCAGATATTAGATCTGGTGTGAAGAGAAACTAAATATGTAAATATTAATTTTGAAAAACAAGGATGATAACTGTTTGGCAAGTTAATGTTTGTATGAATATCAGTTTGATTTAGCAATATATATTTAATCTATCAATAATCTTATTCCTATTTAAAGTGTTATCTTCAAATTACTTTTATGCTCAAAGATTATTATATATGACTTTTTTCTTTACAGTGTTTAAACAAGATGTTATGGATCTATGTTTGGAATCTTCTGTACAAAACTCATTTAATTCTGTTTTAAAGGACGAACAACAAACTCCAACCACTGACAGTTTATATTTTCTTAAACCACTTATAATTGAACAAAAACATTCTGTGCAACCTATCAGCAGCTTAAATATTGATCCATGTCGAGGTTATGATCAAGAAAGCATTCATTATGATGATGCAGAATTCAGTTTTAGTGATCCATGTCCATCCTATTCTGAATTTCAACCTCCAAGTTTTAACACTGTTGAGCCAGTATGGAGAAGTCTAATCCTTTTTGTCTCTGTACGATTAGGAAATGATAAAATTAATCCTTTTTATATACCATGCCTTAAAAGTCTCTTAGCATATGAACATTGCATTGGAATTATTGGTGGTCGACCTAAACATGCATTATATTTCATTGGTTGGCAAGGTATGTTATGTTACAGTTTAATATTTTGTTAATAATTTAAAATATATGTAAGATATGATAACTTTAAAGTGAATAACCGAAAAGTGATTAAAATGCAGTAAATCTTAAAATATTCCAAATTTTGAAATTAGTTACTAATTGCAACAATTCTCTTACGTGTAAAATAGCTCAATTTATTTTATTGTTTTCTGTGAGCCCACTACAAACATGTTATGATATTACCAAGAAGTATATAAACTTATAATATAATGCCAGAAACTGTTTTCTTCCTGCACACATTAATAACAAAATAAAATAAATAATATATGAATACTCAAAATAAAATGGTAAGATTTCAATTTCATAGTTAACTAGTTTTACAATGAAAAATGAAGCAAGCAGTACATTTCTAGCCATTTTTAGTAATTCACCTTTAAATATGGGTAGTTATTTTATGGACACTCTGTATATCATATTTATTATATTATTTAAGTTTTTCTTTTCTCAGATAGTAAAATTAGTAATTTATCTTTAATAAATAAAATGGGTAAAATAAGTAATATATTATATAATAATTTTCATATTCTTTACACTCTCTATCATTTTTGAATTCATAGCTAATAGTCTTGGGTTCGTGTTAATTTTTTTAATGATGATTCTCTTCATTCCATATGACAGTTTTATTGGCTTTTCTGATCTTGATTTATGGGTTATTTATTCTACTATACTTTTTATATGATAGAAAAATAATTTGAGTTACTTAGCGAACTGTTTTATTAATGTTTTTTAATAATGCAATCGTTTTTTATGTGCAAATTATTTATTGATTTGTAAATTTATAATGATGTATGCTTGCCCAATCTTAAGTCATAGAGATATAATTATGTAAATTATCAGATCAAAACAATGAAATATTCTGAGCAAATAAGCCATCTTTTGTGCTGTATGCATTTAAGGATAGCACCATCTAGCAGTTCATCACTAGTGTTACACACATGCATTGTATAAAAAAAATTGGCCGGGTATATTTAACGTGAACATTTTCAATGGTTGTTTAGAATATGCTTACATTTACTTAAAAAAAAAAAACACTTGATTTATAGGCAAGAAATTGAAAGAAAACATTCACATTTAATATAGTGTACTTTATTGTAACTAAGTATTGAAAGCATTTTTCTGATTAAATGTTTAATAAACAATTAGAAATTTGGTAATAAATATATATTTACAGTTATAAATTAAATTACAGATTATATTGTAACTATTACATTTTCTATATCTGTTTTTGTCATTTTATGTATCTGAATGTTATTCATGTGGAAACTTTTAAGTTTATTAAAGTTTTCTATTTTAATTTAAGATGATAAATTAATTCACATGGACCCTCATTCTTGTCAACCTGCAATTGATGTAGAAAAAGACGACTTCAATGAAAAAGTTTGTGAAATTTTTATTTTTTTTGTGTTATTTTAATAAAATTTTTATTTTACCCACTTGTAAAATGTAACTTAAATTCTCAGCATTGTGAATTTAATAAATTCCTTTAAAAATAAAAAAAAAAATAAATGTCTACCAGTTTACAAAATTGTTTTAAAATTTATAAATCTATTGCTATAATGTATAGAAAACCGCACAAGTAAATCTGATGATAAGTATTTATCTTTATATTTAAAATTCTGTAGTAAAAGTATTATTTATTTTTTTATATTAGCTATGGGATTTGATAAAATTCTAGTTATCATTGATTATATGTGTAGAAAAAATGTTCTTTTTAGTTCACCCAAATTGTTTCTTTAAATTACTCAACTTTTCATATCTTCCATCTGATAATTGTTTCTGAAAATCAAAAATTTATCCATTTCAATGCACCTATCTGTATTTCTACTAAAATTTATATTTTTCTAGACATATTGTGTAATTTGAATTGTATCAATCAAAAATACTAAAATCTGGTAAATTAACTCTCATTATTATTTCATAATAGGATAAGTGTTATGAATGGCTGCCATTACTTTTTACTGATAGTTTTTCTTTTAATAGTCATTCCATTCCTCAGCTATACGAACAATGACATTCAGTGACATGGATCCTAGCTGTGCAATTGGTTTTTATTTTAGAAAAAAAGAGGAATTTGATCATTTTGTTGAAAAATTTCCTGAGGTAAGTAAATAGCTTGGAGAAAAGCTTATATTTTCTGTCTTTATATTCAGTAGGTTTACTTTGTCTTTATTAAAAATGTTTGTGGTAAAATTATTCTGACATTATAAAAAAGCAATTATCAAGATATGGTTCATCCTGTTATTATGATTTTTTTTAAAATATATATTTTCTTTATGTTAAGTACACAATCATTGATTATTTGTTACTTTTAGATCACTGCTCAATGAAAAAGAACTTAGACTATCCTGTGTTTGCATTAGTGGAAGGAAAGCAAGTTGACATTGAAAAAGCAGATACACCGTATGGTTATGTCAGATCTTCCTTGTCACATACTAATAGCAAAACTGATGAAGATGATTATATTTTATTGTGAACATGTCAAGTAAAGACATTAATTATTAAATGTATTATAGTATTTTAAATGAGGCTTATTTATTACTTTGATAAAAGTCATAATCAGATTTGTAAATTATTAACATGCTACTCTTCATATTTTTTTTTTTTTTTTTAATTCTATATTTTTAACTTGTGCAATTTTAAATAATTTGCAACACTAGAATTTTATAAGAGCTAAATTTAAATAGTCTATAAATGCCATATATAAATATATATTTTTATTTAAAAATGCATTGAAAAATATGTATAAAGTGTGTTGTGATAAATTATATACAAAACTGAAATAGTTTAATTAATATGTTTTTATTTTGTTGTTAGTTTTAAGTGTGAATTAATGGAAAAAATGAAATTCATTATTAAATATATATCAATAGAATTTATACCAATAATAAATATAGTATATTTCTGTAAGTCTCCCCCCCCTTCCAATTTGTCCTGATAAATTTTTATATTTTAGTTCATGTGTACATCATAACTTGTTATGTCTTGTATGCTAAATATTATAAAATATATTATTTAATATATAATTATTCAAGTGTATCATTTCGTTTTTATGTTATGACTTTCAGTGAATCATTTTTAATGAAAACACTAAATTATTATTTCTATGTATGAAAAAAAAAAACAGGTATAATTTTTATATTGATTACATATATTTTTCTTGTGATATTGATTTTTAATTTTTTTTTTTTTTTTTTTTTTTTAACATTGGAAATTATAAAATAATCTTGATTAAATATTTTAATTCTATTTTATAATTATTCTTACTTTTTATTATAAATTTTACTCATAATAAATAGAGAAATATAAATTTATTTTAATGAGAAACATAAAGTTAAATTTTTATTAGTTTATTTTTACTTTTAACCTGATAATTGAAACAACCTTTTTCTAATTGTGGGATAATTTATGCATACTAAACATTTTAAATAAAATCTTTTAGACGTAGATGTTTCTGATATCTTCATCTTCATCTTTTTTATTCTTTGTTATATGTTTTATTGTATTGAATTTATATTAACAGTGTAAAATATAATAATAAGATTTATTATATAGGATGAATTTTGAAACTGGGAAATACAAATGACTTCTTTTATTATTTTAAAAATGAAAATAACATTCCACTTAAAACATGTAATTGAACAATGGTATTTTGTTGATAAACTTGACAAAAAGATGTCTAATTCCAGTTGCAATAAAATTCTGAAATGTATTGTAACAATATATTGCTTCAACATTTATACCAGAAAGTCAAATCAGTAGGAAATTTCTTTGTATATGATTGTATTGAAATAAAAATCGACCAATTACAACTTGTTATACAATGTAGACCATGTTGTATGTTTAAAAATGTCATGCACACTTTTGGTTTTATACTTCCCTTCACAGGAATAATTGTGAAACAGCCCCATATCTTAATGCTTTCTATACCAAACATAACTTGAGGTATATTAAGGTTTTTGATCAACATTCTGCAACCCAGTCCTGGCCATCGAAAGTTTAAGAGTATATTAGTATTCATTATAATGACCTTTAGATCAAGCTGAGCGTAATTTACCGTATTCGGTGAAAAGAATGTGTGGCTTTTAGATGGGCTGCTGTACATGTAAAAAACTGAATTTCATTACATCCCATTGATTTTCAAAATAGTTTGCTGAGGCTCTATTTGTTGATCCATTTTAACATTCTGGAGCTCTGATTAGTGGGATGATTGTCATTCATATCTTGGTTTGATGGTAGAGCTCCTTTATATGTGCATTTTATGGTTATTACACTTTAAAGTGAGTGTTGTATAATTTACCTAAACTTTTTTGAGCACTAACAAAAAATAGGCTTTTTTCCAATTTATTGAACTCATGTTTTTTGTCTATTTTGCTTGTACAATTTGCTGTGATATCTGAGATTTTGCCTTTTTGTTTTGATTTAAGTCTGCAAGTGCATTGCTACGTAACTGAACAAATAAAATCTTTTTCAAAGTTCTCTAGATATTTTTGTGAATACAGTGCAGTAGAAGAAAATATTAATTCCCCCAAAAAAGAATGTATTTCAGTACTTTTTAAAAATTCTAACTATATTTACTTTCTAGCGTTTTTAAGTGCATTTGAGCAAAATTGATTACTTATAAATAAATAAAATTCTAATTCATTTCCTTAAAAAAATTGATGATTTCTATTGAATGAAGCTTTTATGTTTTGTTTTAAAAAATAATAACTAATTATTTCATATATATGTCCATTAGTATTTACAACAAATGAGCCTATTTTCACCTTTATAAAATCTTTATATTAAAATATGTATATTTTAAAATAATTATGCTTTCTTCTGCAGATGTCAATAACACAGTAATGCTCTCTAAAAGAATAGTTTCAAGACAATACTATTTTTTATGTCATTTAAATGAGGGTATTTCATGTACCATTTGTTGCTCAATTTGTATAAATTATAAATTGTTTTTGGTGATTAACAGGTGGCAAGGGCGTGTATGGGAATATTCAATATGACGTTAAATAATTATAGAGGCAAATTCAAATAAACCAATTTTAAACTTTTGGTTGTTTCAGTCATCTTTTTTATGTCATGTCATTCTTTTATATAATTATAGAGTCTATAGATGCAAATTTACATCACTTCATCAAATATGTTTAACCCTTTTAACGGAAATATATATTGGATATATTAATATGAATTTTTCTGAAAAACTTAGTTCCTACTTTTTTTTTTTTTTTTTTTTTTTTTTTTTTACAATTAATATAATATAGAGCTTCTCTGGGCTTCCTGTTTTTATTGATCATATGGTCTTGGGGTTATTATTTTCATTTTGATATGTATATATATATTTTTTTAAATATTATTGCTGTACTATATTGTAACAAAAAAATTTTGATTTTATGTATTAAAAATCTAATATGTAATCTAACATAATAGTTATTAAATTTATTCTGTTATATTTTTATAATGTCTGAGAGTACAATAAAATTCAAAAAACATAAAATAAAAAATTTAATTTGCACAAATTATAAAAATATATCCTTTTTTTTTAACTTCTTTATAGAGGTAGTTATTTGAAAATATAAGAAAATTGTACTTGGTGTTCATTATGTATGTTTTTTTTTTTAAAGCCAATTATTACTTGAGTTTGTACCGTTTACTTAATGTACGTATATTATAATTTTTAAGTTTTTATTAGTGCAATTGAAAATTATATTTGTTAGAATTATGTGTTATGAAGTTATAAATTAAAATCTTTTATCATGTTATTGTATATAAAAATATTTTTTTAATAGAACAATTTTTAGAAATTATGTTGTTGCATATTTATACTTGAAATGTATAAAAATCTATGCAAATGTATGTCTCTTGAGTGTTAAAGATTCTAAATTTTAAGCTAAATTGTTATCTTTACATATGTATTACAAAAATACAAAAGCTGTGATAAATTTGTTTCAATAAAATATTTAAAATAGTAAAATTATTAGATCTTTTAAATTTTTATAACACTAAATATACTGAAAATTTCCATATAAAGTTTAAAAATCAACTTCTCAGTTCGGATAATCTTTTAGTTAGCTTTTTGTCAAGGAAGGCTTTTTCATATTTATTGGCTTAAAGACAACAGGCTTCTGCAGTATTTAATGTTGTTGATAATAAAAAAACTTTCAAAGTGTATGATAGTTTTATAAATACTAATTTAATTCAGTGATTCTGAAACTGTGCTATACAACCTCCAAAAGGGAAAGCACATCATATTTCTTACTAGTAAAATTAGTTAATTAATTCTGTTTAATATTTTTAATTAATTAAAAAATATGGAGAAACATTTTGATAAATAAATTTTTTAATTACTACAGATACACACTGTTTATTGGTATTAGCTGCTTATACTGTGTAGTCAAAGCTGCATTTCCTGCAAGAGGATAAAGATTAATACTGCTGAAACCAATTATTTGTGGTTACAAACACCTGTTTTAAAACTTAAAAAAGATTACATTAAGAAATCTTTTGTCAGATTTCTGTATTCACATTTGTAAGGAATTCCCTGTCTTAAAAAAAAAAAAAAAGACACTAAGATCTAAATTTCTTCCACAATAACATATTTGTTTGACAGTAGCTGTAGTTTTGGTAGCAACTTCAGTGTTCTGGTCATAATATACTGAGACTTAAGTTCTAATCAAATTCCTTGACTCTGGAATTGTGAAGTTTAAGTAACACTCTTAAGAATTTTCTGAGTCTGAATTTTTTTTTTTTATAAAGAAAGGACTCCTTTAATCTATTACAGAAAGTACAACAACAAAAAAATTGTCATTAGAGCATATAGACATATCACATGAAACAGCTTAAATTCCACTCATTAATATGAAAATTATGCATGATCTTTTATGTTTTTAGATTAAAACTTGGGTAGATATTACTTGCAGTAAATATTCTAGAGTTGAATGATGTTAATACAGCTTCTATATTCAAACATAACTAATTAAGAAGTTTTGCACTCTTAGAATTAATTTTTAATTAAAGAAAAATAAGTTTATAAATGTAATAATAAAAATTGATTTGGGAAATATTTTGATATCAGGTTATTAAGTACTCACGTTTCAAAATATCAGAAAAATTGTGATTATGAAGTTTCTATTGAAATTTGGAAAACACATTAATGAAACAGTGCTTCATAAATTAGGGACACAAAAAGAGAAAAAAAATGTGATCAGTTTCAACTTGGAGTTTGATCACATCTATAAGTTGTTACAGATGTTTTGAGAATGGCTACTCCATGCTCAAAATGATGTTTGTTCACTAATTGCAGTCCGAAGACCTTGAAAGGGACAATCTTTATAAATTCAGCCATACAACATAGTGAAATGAGTTTAAATCTGAAGAACGTGCCGGCCAATCCCCTTAAGTTTCATCTTTCTAATATGTAATATATAATTAAATAGTTGGGCTTTTTTTTTAAATGTTTTACTAAAAATGTGAAGTTTTTCAGTAATTCACATTTAAAAAAAAAAATCTCTATGATCTATTCTTTTATTCTTCCCAAGCTAAAGTTCCCAGGTTCGGTAATGGGGGGGGGGGACAAAACTGTAAAAAGGCTTGCAACGAGAGGGGGAGGACATGGTATATAGTCCGTAAAAGCACGGGAGGAGGCGGGATTGAAGATCTCCGCTTTCCCTCAAACTTTTTAAGAACATTGTCTATATTTTAAAGATATCGTTCAGCAAAAGATTTTTCAGTGGTTGCAAAATAGATTTTTATCAGTGTTACCTGACATTCTTTTGAAGTCCGGGTTAAAGAGAAAATTTGTGACCATAAAAAGAAATCGATAATGTTGTATAACTTTCGATTCTAAATATATTGAAAAATAACTAAGCTTGATTTATGTCTTAACATAGATTTTAAAAACTCAAAAAAATATTGACCGTAGTTTGTTTTTTTCCCTGATCATTTAACAATTATTTTTTGTTGATTTTTCTTTTTCTGTCAAAAATAGCGATGGGATTCTTTACCTTTTTTATCCGCTTCAAAAAAGGTTTTTGCTGGCTCGTATTCCTCCCCTCATCCCCCCCTCCCACACACACACACGTGCGCTCTTCCCGTGACATTCTTTAAAAGTGTAGAGAAATTAATCCATCATCTAATTTCCATCCCTCTTTGCCCCCCTCCCTTCCCCGATTGCAATGCAAGAAAAGAAGCTTTTTCGACTGTCTGTAGTCGGAACTGATTTCGCGCTCAGAAATTACGTTATCCTGGCCTAATCGCATAATTGTTGATGTTACATTCATTTGTTTAAAAAGAAACACATATCATATGTATGAGTACATATTTTATGAAAATCTGTTACTTTTTGGACACATTAAATTAGTAGCTATATTGTTCTAATGAGATCATTTAATTCCTTAAATACTTTTTGATTTAAAAAAGAGAGTGTTCTGTTGTACTGTTTGCTTGATTATAAATATTAACATGAGTAATTAGCTAAAAATTGCATTATTTCTTGTAAAAATAATAATAATAACAATAAAATAAAACAATAGTAAAAAAAAAAAAGGATGTCAAATTTAAAAATTTATAAGAAAATGTGTGTGTTAATTTAAAAAATTAAAATTCTGTTGTGCTTTTGCAATTATGTATTAATTTTTATTTCATGTAGAGAGAAAAAAATTAACAATATTTTGCAGCTATTAAGTATTGTTACAAAATATTATAATATCTATTGAAAATTTTAAATGTAATTAAAAATTTCTAATAGCTAAAAAGTTAATGTTAAATGGTAATTTTCAATATTTTAAGTTTTAAGCATTGATTCGCAATGTCCAAAAACATGGATTGAAGTTCCTGAATACTGTCATTGGCTACAAGAAGAAAGAACTGATACATTCTCTTTAAGTGATATGTGTAAGCAAACCATCGCCAGCCATATAAAATCAAAATACATCTAAAAGTTATTATAAGTGAAAATGAATAAAAAGTATAAAAATCAATTTTTAACCCACATGAACAAAGTACTTTATTGAATAATAGTCTATCTACTTGAAAAGATGAAAATCAACCATTACAAAATTTTTTAAATACTGAAGAAGTCACAGAGACAGAAATTCCATAGACTTTGCACTGTGTAATAGAACATACATCATTTAGATTAAGTTCAAGAACTATATCCCTTTTAAAAATCATGTTCCAGACAGCGATATTGCTAAAAAGATAACTCTACAACGAACAAAAATTGCTTATTACAGTATTTATGACTTGCTCCATGTTCTTCTAATCAGCTTCGCGAAGAATATAAAAATCGCCAATATTTAGTAATAGGATTTGACGAGTCACTAATCAAAATTTCATAAAAACAACAAATGGTTATAACGAATAGATACTGTAATGACAAAAATCAAGTATTTACAAGATACTTGAAATCTGTATTTTTACAGCATTCTTGTGCTAAAGATTTGATGAAAATTTTTAAGGATGCTTTGGCATTCTTATAGATTGATCTGAATAAAATAGTACAAATATCTATGGATGGGCCCAATGTTAACAAATATTTTAAAGAGTTAAAAGAAGAATTGCCGCATGATTCTAAGTATTTAGACATCGGAACCTGTGGACTACATACAATTCATTGTGCCTTTAAGGCTGGGATTAAGGAAACTGGAAATAATGGAATTTTTAAAAGCTTATATTATTTTTTCAAGGATGTTCTAGCACAAAGAGCCGATATCACGCATTACACAGATTGCAAAAATTTTGCGCTGTTCAATGGCTCCAAAATACGGCGATAGCTGAAAAAACTTTGGAAAAATTCTGTTTAAAAATATTCGAACCCTTTCCGTTAAATTCCCCTTAATCAAAGGGATATCATGCCTGAATCCCGCAATTGCTTGTAACATCAAAGTAACTCTCAAACGATTATCCCTGTGTATTCAAATTTTAATTTCAAACAATTGGATATTTGGAATTAAAGGGGATATAAAGAATATATATTAAAGGGAATATATGAAAATTATAAAGAAGTTGATATTCTTTAGGGCAAGCCAGTATGTTTGCTTATAAGCGAAGTGAAAGCAAATTAGATGACTACTGGTCGAACATTATTTGTTATTTGGATGTTCCTGATTTGCAGCAATTTGTTCAACTGATTTTAACACTTTCTCATGCTGGAAATGCCTTTGTTGAAAGGGTTTCTTCTATAAATTCTGGAAGCATGGTGGAGAATCAGTCTGAAAAAGCCTTGTTGGATTCAGGCAAATTTTCGACGAAGTGCAAGCAGCTGGAGGCATTTTACAACACCAAAACAACAAAAACAATGCTGAGCTCTTCAAACTTCAAGTATGTTGAATCAATGGCAAGAAAAAATCTGAAGCTGTAGAATAAGAAAAAGTTGAATCCGAAAAGAAAAGAGCCCAGCAACCTTAAGGAATTACAGAGCAAAAAAAAAAATGATGAAACAGCTTTGATAGATGAAGAAATTAAAGATTTAATGCTTTAAATATGGCAAGATTCTTATTTATAAATGTTTTGGCTTAAGAATTTTTGGAACCTACCTTTTTTTTTAGAAAAATTTACTGATATGCCGAGCCTTGAACGGGTAAAATTAAATTTATATTTTACTAAAGTTTTTTTTTTATTCATTTATTTTTTTTTTTAACTTTTTAAGTCTGTCTTGTTCTTCCCGAACATAAATTGTGTCATGGTCGGCGGGTCTTACATTGAAAGCATTAGTTAGAGTAATATCAAATTAAAAACAGATTAAAATTGAAAAATTAAAATTTCGATTAAATATTTTACAGATAGTAGTAGGATTGCTAGAGATTTTAAACGGCGTGACGATATGCTTAAAATATTTTTAAGTGGGAAGGTTGTTTGAGTTTTTGGTGCTAAAAATATTTTAAAACTATGAATTAGATTAGATTTTAGGAATTAAATTTTTTAAAATTACTGAAATTAGAAAATGTTATTCGGCATACCGTTATTTTTTTTTCCGAACAAATTGCGGGATTATAAGTCCATCCCCGAAAGTATTAAATTCCTACCAATTGTGTTTCATTATAATAATCTTATACATACATTTTTATTAAAGGAGGCAATATTGTTGTTTCATTTATTTAATGTAGTTGCAATATTCGCATAGTACTTTTATTTGCTGTATATTATCAGCATTAATTTTGAGAATTTAGGTATTTGCTATATCTTCGTAATTTAGATCTAGCATTAAAATATTTTTACGAAATAAAATATCATAAGTTAAGAAATATTAATCCAATTTTTCGCAATAATTTAAACTGTTACTTTTCTTTAAATTCACTATTTACTTTTCTATACCTTCCTTGGAACATATTGAAGTAGAATCCTTAACCTCAAACTGTTTCATATCTTTCATAAGTCGGGGTCTGTCTAAACGTATGACTTTTCCCTCCATGATTGAATGATGTAATAACTGTATTTTTTTAAATAACATAATAAAAAAACTAAGTCTTGTTTTTGCCATCACTTGTCAGACCCAAAACAGTCATGTTAAGTGAAAGATATTTGTAAAGATCAGTTCATGATGAAATAATTAAAACGCATCATTGTAAAGTATGATTTGATGACCTTGATTCTAAGAGTTACAATTATTTTTAAATAATAGAATCAACTGCTTGGCGCAGAAGAAAATATGGAAATGGAAATCAGAGATGAATGAAAGTTAAGCTCAATATAAAATAGTTGATGACAATGTCAACGAAAATGAAGGACTAACACTAAAAATACAAGAACTTATTTTTCACCATGCGTCCTGCCTTATAAATTTCACTAAAGATGGAGCTATAGAAACAGTGCTTAAAACACTGATTTGCAAGAATCTAGAAGAATTAGCGAGAGATTTCTGTGAAGAAAGAGAACTCGACAAGGCATTTTTTAAAAAACATTAAGGACTAAATATTTAGTTCTGTTCTTATTTTATTTCTGAAAATTCTGTTACAATAATTATTTATTTATTTCTTCAATTGATATATACTTAAATTGCAAAATATAATTATTTCCTTGACTATAAAAAACCTGACTTAATTAATATGAGCTACGTCAAAGAATAGGCACAAATCACCAATGGATAATACGAGGTCTTATTTTTCGGGCTGAAAATTACGCCTGCGGTTTATATGGCTGTGTGTATTATTGTGGATAGCAAACCACGCCATATGGGGGATGTCAGCAAATGGGAAACCACTACAAAGTAGAAGTAGATAGTAGTAGTGACCCCATAGTAGGCCACTTTCAAAATTTATTTATTACCCTTATTATTTTGTATTGAAGCTTTATATTCTAAAACACAGAATATTTCTAGAAAATCCCATTTTTGCTTGTATTGACCATCTTGTAATATGAATGTTCTTTTGGTAGACAAAAGTATACTACTGATTTTTCAATATTTTTCTTCTCAAACCCAAAATTACAGCTGAAAATATAAATCGCTCTTTTTCAGAGGTTGCAATTGTTTTCCATAAATTTTTTAACATTTATGTTTTTAATTGTAATACAAGAAATAATTCAGTTATATTTTTAGGTTTATCTGGAGAAGAGTGGGCTTCTGTTCATTGCACTTTTAATTTTCAAGATTTTTTAACTTAAAAAAAATATTTTGTATGTTATTAAAATGTGAATAAGCATTTTCAAAATGAAGCTATTTAACATTTAAAAAAATTCACAAATAAAAATAATATTTAAAAGTTATCCAATATATGATAACAAAATCGAGCAATAAAACATTTTATCATTTTTCCTTTAAATTTTTGCATTATGGTAATTAAATTATTTACTTATAATTTTTAATGTATTTTATTTAATAAAATTGATGTGATTTTAATAATTTCATAGACAAATAAGAAAGTATGAGTGGTAATTTATTTAAAGACTAGTTATATTTAGTTTCCCATTACATATACAAAAAAAAAAAAAAATTCAAAATGATAAATTATCAATTTAAAAGAACCAAATAATAAATTAGTTTAACAACTTATATAGCTATAATTAATATAGCAACAAATAATACTTTATTAATAAGATGTTCAAAATAAACTAAATGCATATCTAAAAGTGAAATGAAGCTATGAAATAAGTAATCCAAGTTAGCTTTTTCTATGATCAGTCAAAAAAAAGAAAATTGCCATGGTTAATTACTTTTTATTATGACTAAAACAATGAGCAGAACAAATTTCCTTCAA
Source organism: Caerostris extrusa (assembly GCA_021605095.1). Classification (NCBI taxonomy): domain Eukaryota; kingdom Metazoa; phylum Arthropoda; class Arachnida; order Araneae; family Araneidae; genus Caerostris; species Caerostris extrusa. Next base: position 23,926 of record BPLR01018409.1, on the reverse strand, counting down.
TGCATACAATTAATTTATTAATTTCTTGTATTAAATAACTTTACTGTCTAAAATGAGGCAGAATACTGCATTCAATCAGTAATAAAATAATTAAAAACTTTAAGAGGTTTTTTTTTTTTTTTTTTTTTTTTTTTTTTTTTTACAGATTCTCTAGTTAATATTCTTATTTATAATTTTAATTTAGCTTTTTCAATAAAGAATTATGTTAAAAATTTCCTTAATTATTGAAAGTTTATTTTATATTTTTTTAATATGGCTTTAAATAAAGTTATAAGGAGTGATCCACTAATCTGTGTCATAGGTTGTAAACAAATATTTTCGATGGCCATCATTTTTTTTTTTTTTAAGGATCTGAATCTTATAAAAAATTAAAGCATTTTTGAATACTTGTTTTAGGTTCCAAACATTATTCTAGGTTCTACTGACAAATTTTTTAAAGTTATGAACAAATAAAAAGTTCAAAGTATTCCACTTCTCTCTAATTTCTTCTAATCATAAGAGTTTTTATATTTAATAAAATATCTTGCATTAAGATTATCAATATAGGAAATGAACATACTCCTCTGAAATGTTGTATAAAAATACAAATCTTTCTTTATGCATGGCAAATCAAAGAAATCCAGTGAACAGGTGAAGTACTAGATCCTTTTTTAGCAGCAAAAATTACAATTAGATTTTGTACTGTAATTTTCTGAGTGTAATCAAAAATTTTCAACATTGTATGTAATAAAAAGTCTTGCATTAAGCTGATAAAAATATTAAAAAAACCCACTCATTTGAATCTTAAAATGTATTTAAGAAAACTATTTGTCTAAGAATTCTCTCTAAGCTTCGATGTTTATAGTCAATTTACTATTATTTTATCATCAAATTTACTATTAAAATTTATAAACAATTTATTTTGTACGCTTAAAATTGATTTTTGAATTGACCAAACAAATTATATTTATAACTTACTTTGTTCATAAAAAAAATATCAATATGCAATAAAATTAACAGTTATTTTTGCATTACCCTTCAAATTTTAAAAAGCTCGTATATAAATATTAAAAAATACATGCCATAAATAATTGAATACATAATACACCAAATTCATAAGTATAGTTTTTTATTCAAAATTTACAAATACGTTTTATAAATATATAACTAATTATTCATAATATTACTTTGCTTTAACAAAATACACATAATATCTAATATATAATTTAAAATATCTCAACTTTTTAGTTATAAATTGGAATAAAGTTTATTTAATTATTATTATTATTATTTTGTAGTTACAATTGTATGTTATCAACATTAAATGAATACCTACTTAACACTGAAATGAAGTTTAAACAATCCAAATGAAATCAAAAACATTTCATTACAAAATATAATACTGATGTGCATAAACTTTTAAATATAAAATTAAAAAAATAATAATAATAGATACTTAAGTATAAAAATTTTACTTGATTTCAATATAAAAATAAATATAAAATTAATATATATTATAATATATATATAATATAAAATTAACATATAAAATAACAAAACGTCTAAGTACAGAAATACAAAATATTTTAAGTACATGTGCCAAATCATTAATAATACTAAGTAAGGAAAATAAGTACAAAATGTCATAAAACTCATCAATTGTATTCATCATCATATCACTAGAATTGGGGTTTTACAAATTATATAAATATTTAAATATCAATGAAAAAATCCCATCATTAAGTCAAAATTGTGAACATCCTATACAGCAATTATTTTTAAATTGTGGAAGAGTATGACATTATTCCAAAGGAGTAGACATTTTCCCTCTCCAAGGAATTAGTGTGATAGTCTTCCTACAGATAAAATTCAAATTACCAAAATTTTGTAAGAACAATTAAATATATTTTTTAATTAGCTTTATGTATCATCAATTTTAAAATAACTGATAATTGCTTTTTTCCAAAGCTTTATAAAGAGTGTTTGTTGTTAGCAGTAACACTTTTCAGTAGCACAGCTTTTAGGTAGGAAGGTACACACATACGTTTTACGCATTTTTTTTTTTTGTACAATTATAATTTTTATGTTTGAGAACAACCCATTTATTCAACTTTTAAAGAATCTTATTATTACATTTTAACCATTATTGGTAAAGAATTTTAGGAACAATGCCTTGAAATTGCGATTTTTTTCCCCCCATAAAAACACATTCATGCAAAAATGGCTTTTTACTTTAGCTATTATGAAGTCAAAATTACAAACCAAGTATTTATAAGTTCATATATTATATTATTATTGTGCCTCAAAAATTTGTTAGAGGCAAAACTAACATTTCAATTAATTCTGCAATTTAAGTGTTTAATTTCAATACAAAATATTAATTGAGTGTAATAAAACTAATTTATCAGAGATTATTTATTTTTTTCCTTAATAAAAATTTCTCTTCATATACTGATAATAAAGAGTATGTGACTGATATGCAATTCAATTATAAAAAAGCAGATAAGCATGGCAGTAATTTCTGTTATATAAAGAAACAATTTGAAGGAAATATGTTAAGATAACAATTACTATAGAGTTGCAAATTGAAACTGAAACATCAAGTTCTGATCAACAACAAAGGATAAATAGAGTATTTAAATAACTTAAATCCTAGACAATATGAAAGTGATTTGTGTGCACTATTGTATTTGAGAAACAAAATTAAAGGCTTAAAATAATATCTCAATAACTAAGTTTCTAAACAGATATTGAGAAAATCAAATATTAATATCACAAAGTATAGATACTATAGCAGGATTAGGTATGTTACATGTAGTTGTTCGAATAAGAGTAGAAGAATCACAGGACAAGAAATTGATTTCCTATTTCATGATATAGCTTCTCAGGTTGGATGAAAGGCCAGATCAGTAATGCATACATATTGCCAGTGAACAAAACTAAAGTATAGTGTTGCTACTGTAGCTGTATCAGACCCTAAAGCAGTGGTTCTCAAAGGGTCTGTGAGTATCCCTGTGGTATTCCACAGAAATTTGTGTACAGATATAAAAATAAATATAGTTACTTTTTTTCATGCCAATTTTGCCATTCAAAGACAGTTTTCATTTTAAACAATAACCCTTTCAGATTTTTTCTTCTTTTTTTAATCACATAAAAATTGTCAAATAGCGATAATGCACCAAAGAATGTTTCCGAGAAACTTGGAGCGATAACTTCCATGGTTAGCTACTAAAAGTGTTAGCGTCTACGTGATTTTCAGTGTTAAAAAAAGTTGCCATAGTAGCCTATGAAACTAGTGGATTGAGGATTAATTATAAGGAATTTTCTCTTGAAACCTTGAATTTATGTGAATTAGGACTTTCTACACTCACCACAATTAAATGCAAACGGAGAGAAAATATTCAATGAATTGAAGAAAAAATGAGAGTTTGCCTTTCAAATATATGGCCAAGCATTGAGGAAATCGCTAGGACACTTCAGGCTCCTGCTTTCTCATAAACACAAAAATAAACTTAAGGTGTGCTTAATTTTATTTTTTCTGTAATATTTGACTTAACTATAACATATTTCTCAGAAATTTGCAGACCGTAATTACTGCCGTAAAGTGTCATTTTCATCACTAATTCTACACTGGAATGAACAACGAAGGTCCTCCAGCAATGTTATTGCAGACTGTTGATGAGAGGACTCATTATTAATGATCTTCTTTTACAATTCCCTTAATTTTAAATTCAAGATATTAATAACTACAATGAAGTAGAGAGGAAAACTCCAAAATATTGAATGGAGATTAAGAATGTTTTTAGATGCATTAAGATATTGATGTATGTCATGATGGCAAAAATTATCATTGTTTCCAACCAATAGTCTGCTCATTGACATTTTCTCCCTAGAAGTTTCATAAAAATAAGTCAATATAACCACCACCTAAAAATGGTTTTTTGTCGACAAAAATTGTCAAAACTTTGTGCGAAAGTGAAATTACGAAACATTGTGTGTCAGAACTTCTTGTATCTTCTAAACACACCTACTATTGTGTGTTAGACAATGAAAAAGGTCGAAAATTAAGTTATAGATAAGAATTAGAAATGCTAAACAGAAAGCCACATAAATAATGAGCTGTGACAATGAATAAGATTTTTGTCTCCTTAGCAAACAGAAAGATGGCAAACTTTCGCTAAAATGTCTCGTTTTCACCCCAATTCTATAATGCATATCATCTTTCGGGTTTCCATTATCTTAATTTTATACATATAGAATCTTGGCATCAAAAATACTCTTTAAACTTGAAAAATGTTATTATTATGTCGTGGGTATGAAAAGAGAACTCGATTGGTGTAAGGTACACCAAAAAAACAGGAGTGAATGACGCACATCTGTGAATTATACACGACTTTTTACTTTTTGGACCAAAGATGACGCATGAGTTATATGGTGCTATGTATTATATTCTGGAAAATATTATACCTTGATGTTGCATTTTGGAACATCATGATAATAAAATGCTGAGGGAAAGTGTAATTATATAACTTTATTAGGTAGTGGTACAATTAAGTACTATTATAGCTGTCCCATAGATTTGCTCCTTATAATTTGTACATTTTAAATATTATAATCATATGAGATGCTATTATTTAATACATCTCATATGATTATAATAACAAAGATAATGTAATTATTCTTTTAATAAGGCAAATAAAACTAATTTAAAATAATACTGAAATACAAATAGAAATAGTTAAAACATATTACATAGAACAAGTCACAAAACTGAATGATATTGCAAACAAAGTAAACCAAGAATCAAAGTAATTAATACTTTATATACAATACTTATATTAGTATGGGCAATATATATTTTAAGTTTATTTTATTAATACAAGTAACCCTTCATGCTTAGAGCCCTTGAGGCTAATCATCAATTAAATTAAAACAATTATAAATTCTTTTTAATTTTCAATTTCTTACTGACATTACTATATATTTTATATTAATACATAATATGAACATTCTCTAGAAAGATTAAAAATTTGTCAATGTAATTTTAAACATGTTTTAAATATAAAAAATATAATAAAAACGTTGTATAAAAAGTAAAAATAAATCTATCATTATTCTGCAATTATTATTGGTTATTCAGTAAATGTTATTATCCTTTCTATGTTCATTATTATAACTATTTATAAAATAAAGCATGTTTAAAACAAAATGTTAACATTCATTAATACATACATAACACGGTATTTCTTTTAAGTTAATAAAATGTGCTGAAAAAAAAAGGAACAATAAAACAGATGAAGTGAATACAAAAGGAAATATTCATATATATATAACAAAATGTATTCAATTAAAATAAAAAATTAAGGGGAAAAAATCAACAAATGTATTTCATCTTTTTTTACTTATAAACTGAATACTTTTAAAAAGCAAAAACTTCTCCAAAAATAAATTAAAAATTTTTGGCACTTACGATATAAAACATTTTAAACTAACTAATTTGTAAGTAATCATTATAGTAGCAGTCATCAACCAGTGATCCACAGACTAGCAGTGATCTGAGCACAATGGTTTACAGAAAAATGTTGACATTTGCATTTTTAATGTTTTATTATTAATAAACAAAAAATAACATTCTATGAAATTCTTAGATACTAAATGACAATTTCACCTTGTATATTGTATTAAATTTATGACATGTACTAGACTTTAGTACAGGGTTGATGAGAGTTTAATAGTGTTCGGTTTCAACTGCCATGCATTTCAAAAATAAATGCAAAGCAAATAAGATGGTGGGTTCAAATAGGTTTGTTATCTGCTTAATTTTTGTAAGTTTTTGTTTTTTCCCAGCATCACCTTCTTATTTCTGCTAGGGTGAGATTTACATCAAGGGGCAAAATATTAACCCAAAATTTTGCCTAGCATGAAGAAATCAAATTATTTTTCCAGCAGTAGAAACGATAAGTGGGTAGCAAAGTTTGCATAACAACCACATTTTTTTCACTGTTCCAATGATTTAACAGCACTTAAAATCATTCATTATCCAAAGAAAGAACATTACAGAGATGGCAATATGTGTATAATAATAGATCTATTTGCAGTAAACATTGAAAATAGCAATTTCAAAATAAAGGAAAATTATCATGGATCTATAATTCAATAACAGTATCAAAGCTACATTCCAGTCATCCTTATCAAGACCTTATTTTCGGCTGTCCATTAAAAATGAACAGTTTTGTTGAGTGAAAAAAAAAGGATGAAAATTTTGATTCAATTATCAACAATATAATGTTTGAAAAGAAAGATACATCTTGAATAGCAATTGGTAAAGGAAAAAAGTACTGGTACCAGAAACTTGAAAAACAATACAGCCCTCACCTGGTAGTTGAAATCATTGAAGGAAAAAAAAAAAATTTCTTTTCAAACAATTAGGAACAAAAATTACACTTAAAAAAGCTGCAATTATCTGGTAATAATTAAACTAATTTTAATAATTTTGTTATAATTAAACAACCTTTGAAGTTTAAGTTATAATTACATAAGCATAATTTGTTATATTAAATGGTTGTATTTCATACAAATAAAATTTAAATTCACTGATCATTATTTTACAAAATATTAATTTTTTAAAAGAAATTCATATTAATTCTTAGCGAGATTTAAAAATATTGAATTTATAATTAGTCTGAGTTCCAAATATTAAGTTCCATGAGCTAGTTCCAGTACATTAAAGAATAATAATTTGGTTGCTAAATTTATTAAACAACAATCACATTACATTAAATTTAATATATTTTAACAGCACCAAATGACTATCAAAATAAATATACATATTCTTTAAATAAAGAAATTTTACTAGTATAATTTATAAAAATAAAATACACACATAAAAATAAAAACAATTGTATAAAAATGGAAGGACATTATGGAATTTCTTCAAGTTGTAACATGGTATATAATACTGGACACAAAAATAATAAAAACATTTACACACAAAAATAATTTTAAAAATACTGTTCAGTTTCATGATAAAAATTACAAATGTTGTATCAAATTACTGTATATAAATTTATTGTGAATATTTTTTTTTTTAATATTGTTCATTTAAAATAGTATAAACGAACATTTAAAAAATATAATTTAAGTACAAATACTTTTCACCAAACATAACAGAGAATTGAATCAAATCTTCTACGATAAATAAAAAATAATTTTTTGTTTATGCATTTTGAATATTGAAACAAAATGAAAGCATCACAATAACAAATAAAATATTTTAACTTTATTTCTGGAAAATTTCTTCTAGACATAACTTCACTCTAGGCCAGATTTCATTTGATTCACGGCCAGAAAATTCTTTCAAAACATTTTTGTTCCTAAGATAAAGAGCATTATGAAAGGATTAAATATTAAGAAAAGTAAATAGCATCACGCTGGAATAATACTTCATATTCACTCTTTCTAGCTGGAGAAAACATTTTTCATTACCATGATTTCCATGTTCACTCTCTTTCCTATTAGTTACTGATGTGGATATACAAGATGTATAAAACAGTATTTTAAAAAAAAAAACTTCTGGTTCTTCAGGAAAATAACTATTTTCGCAAATATAAAAAAAACAGTATATGATATAATAAACAAAAATCCATCTTCTGTTGAGATTTTCAAAATACAATATTGCACATTTTCAACATGCAACAGATTATTAATGTAAATGACATTGTAAAATTATTTATCAAGCACATTTAGAAAAAATGGCCTACTGGTTATATAAATAAACTTTATTAATGGTTCCATATACACACATAATTTGATCATTTTTCCATTTACTTAAAAGCCCTTTTGATACTCTAGGGACAAGGTTTTTTAAATTTTGAACATTTAAATTCTGTCACCTGGATTTCAGCCAATCATAATATCATCAGCAGATGGAAAATATAGAAATAACAAAGTGGAAATGTCAGAGATATAAAGGACGACAAATCAAATAATTTAAATAGGAAACTTTCAATCCTTGAACAATATGGGCATAGCTGTACCATTGTCCTATTTGTCCGTCACTTATTATTGCAAATCTATAAGCTACACACAATTCTTGAATTTCTGCAACATGCCCTTTTATATGGAAAAAAAGAATCGCCTCACATATGGTTTATAATTTGTTGTCATGTGAAGATTGATATAACAGAACAGATGATTTTGAGTGTATCATGTGGGGGAGGGGGTGTTTGCTACTGCTTGTTTATAAAAAATTGGCTCTTATTTTTATATGGCACTTGATATACAAAAAACATAACGAAAATGAAGGGAAATATATTAATCAGTAAATATTTATTTCAAAGAAATATGCAAAGATGTGACATAAAATTTGAATCTATATTTCACTTCATATAGTTTGAAATAATTTTTATTTTTTAGATACATTTATTGATTTTCAGACAAATTACAAAAAAAAAAATACCTGAAATATTCCAAAACTGGAAAATTACCCTCTCTATAGTGAAGTAATCTGGCTAAAACAATATCAGGCTTATCATCATCTCTCTGTATCAGCTTTTCGCCAGTAACATCATCAATTCCCTAAAAAATTTTTAATTATTTCAAACGAAAGCTATTAGAAATAATCACAACCCAAAGGGGGTATGTACTAATAGTGCTAGCACATAAGGCCTTGTGTTTTTAAAAGTGATGCAATGCAGAATGATTTTTCAAAATTGAAATGGTTTCATTCATTTTTTCACCTTGCTTTAATGTTGAAATATATTCATGTATACAAACTCCAATTAAAAATTATTTTCAGTTTGAAATAAAGTATCCCTATCTTTGCGTCACGGTTTCTTCAAATTAAAAGTGTCATTGGCTGCTATTAGCAACTGTAATTAACTAAGGCGATAGAGTATTTTAATACATTAAAATTGTTTTATTGAAATATTTATTTTTAAATTTGATCAAATACTATTTTTCGGCAATATATAAGAAAATAGATGCAATAAAAATAAAAATAAATTAAAAACTTTTCAATTATTCTAAGAATTGAATAATGATATAGCAAATACATTTGATTTGAAGGAATTTAGACGAAAATGTGGTCACCAAGTGTTATTTATTTCACTTAATGACTATTTTACTTAATTCTTTAAATAAAAAATATATTTTTTGTTGCGTTTGCCTGTTTAAGTGTACATCAACCGATTGTATGTCACAAGAAACTTCCAAGATTTTTATATTATTTATTATGGTATTATTACTTTATATTGTTTGGCAGCATAACCTTTTAGAACAGTGAGTTGAAATAGAATCAGATTTTCAATTGGGTGCATTTGCCCACATATGTATGTGAGTAAAACTAAATAGCCTTTTATTATAATTGACATTTACTGGTTTTAACGAAGATAGATCGAATAAAACCAAATTCGAATAGTATCATAAGATAGCGGTGTCCCGGCGTGATCATGTATGTTTTTTCATTTTTTGAAAAACTGAAAATGGATACTTCTTATTTAAAAACTATTTGATTAATAAAAACTAACACCAGTAAAAACTAATTTCACTAATATTTTTAATCGCTTGAGCAATTTTATTAAAGAGGAAATTAGTGAGGAAAGTATCAAGTTTGATTTTACTAATTTATGTAGGGCTCATTCTTAATAAATGAAATATGCAATATATTAATAGAAGATATGTTTATCTTCTAATAAAGAATAATTATATAAATTAATATGTGGGTATAGACAAATACAACGATCAAATAGCCAAAACGGAAGTTAATGTACAAATGTATTCTGATAAAATTTTGTAAATCGAAGACAAAGTTCCGTTAGATGGTTTTTTACTTCATCTAATAAAAAAGGAACTAAAAATATCAAATATTGAACTAATGAGATTTGGAGATAAAAATTAAAGATTGGCTTGCATTTCGGAGCCAATTAAAAGAATAAATGAAAACGAAAGTATAGAAAATGAGAACGAAATTCAGTACTTAAATACAATGTACGTCTGAAGGGTTCAGAACCTGTGAAATTATTGATAGATATCTACCAATAAGTGAAAAGGATGAGAGCATAACTTAGTGTATAAACAAGAAGATACAAAAAGAATTATAGACCGAAGTACAATTTTACACTTTCATTTATTTAAACAATAACTTTCTTAGATGTATCCAATTTAAAATTGTCAAATGTTATAAGAGAAACACAAAAAGTCTTAATGATGTTACCAAATATTTAAAGATTCTTCTTCTTATCCATAACGTAATTATGAGCAAGTTAACTTTTATATTTCACAATTAAAAATTATTTCCATTGTTTTTTGAATTTCTATCAATTAAATATCGGAAAAAAACCCAGAAAAGCATGTAAAAAGTCAAAGCCTGAATATCACGAAGTGGCTAATGTTGCTAATAAAAATCTCATTTCCCTTTGACAGGCTACATTACCTAGAAATGAGTTGATTGTAATATTTCTTCAACACGAGAGAAGCCAGAGGTATGCAAATTGCTTCCTTAGATCAAGAATTGTTCGTTCATGATTTGAACTTCAAACATTATTAATAAATGTCAACCTTGATTATTTCTTTTATAAGGAACATGAATGAATTTTTTTTTGTATAACATCATCTTTAAAACTACACACCTGATGATTTGTAAAATTAAAAAAATTTTGGCACCATTTACCATCAGGGTTGGTTGTTATGTATCACTCAATATACATCATAATATTAATAATTTGATATACATCCTACCAGCAAAAATAACTAAAGATGTGAAAATATATTTTTAGGTAATATCAGTGAAGTTAGTTGTAAAATATTGCTAGATACTTTGGTAAATAGGTATTTAATACGCACACTGAAGATAATAAAACATGTTCAACACTAGGGAAGAAATGATTTTTCCATCAGTAAAAACATTTGCCAATCTCTTAAAATTTATATTTTAGCATATATTTACTGATTTTCAATATAATAATGTTCACAAAAACACAGCAGAATAAAGAATAAGCAATATAGAAATATATTTACGAATAACATTACTTTGATCTAACGTTAGCATACTTTGAAATTAATTTACATTACTCATAATCCTAACACAATGAAGATATAAATTAAATATCTAGAAGTAAATTTATTCAAATCATTTATACATGACTTTAAATCTAATAGAATTGCATCCAGACCATCAAGATGGACTGTTTCACTATTACGCTGAAAACCAATTACCAAAGTAAAGGCCATTTTAAAAGGACTCCCCCGTTAACTATGTAACTGAAGAATTACTCCAAGTTGGGTTTCACCTCGGTGAGCACAGCTCAATTAAAGAACAAAGCTAAAACTCCGATCCCAGGAACAGTCAGATCCCGAGAACAATCAGATGCACAAAATGTTTTGGATGTTTCATGTATAAATCAGAACTCAACCTCACTTAATAAATATTTTTATAGGAGAGTTTCCTCCATTACTTTTCAGATTTCATCAAAAGAATATAAGTGGCATTTCAGATATAAAGGAAATCCTTTTTACAGATTTCTCTTTTAAAAAATTAAAACAAATAAAAAGATGAAGAATGCACTTTTTTTTTTTTTGTCGAGAACTGCATGACTTATGTCATAGTAAAAAAAAATTTTTTTTACAGTTTATTCTAGAAGTAAATCAAATTTTGGCTATGAAGTTGATCTAAAAATCCCATTCACGTGAGCAAGCAGAACCTACAACAATTCTTAGTTTATGCATTGGTATATATTACATGGATAGTATTGGAAGAAATATGAAGATGTCCTGTTATTGTTCTAATGCAGCTGACAATACAGAGACAGTCAATCCTTTATGCCATAAGAAAGAGCTGCACCGTTGTTACTCATTTAGCACTACCCAGAGGACACATGTAGCTTGAAGATATCCTACGGACGCGAGTAATCTCGTCAACAATACGATCTTCCATACTAATACTAATTTGGCAATCGCGAATCCGCATCAGCAAGCTATATGTTAGCATCTCCTTTCAATAAACCCTCCAACCAGCAATTTATTCCTTTTGATCTCTCCCACAATTCCTTTCAAAATTATAAGCCCTTTACTAGTCCTTAGAATTTAAGCCCTTGAAGTTTACTAAAAGATGCTATACGCGTTAATCTCAACACTTCCCCTGACAGTGCCAGTATTCCATCAAAGCGAATTAAAATTCTTCCCAGTCATTATCTCCAAAGGCTGCTTTGTATATTTAATACTTTTAGTTTGTGAGCAATACTCCACAGAAGTGGTTAACAGCACAAATCACTCTAATTCTTAAACCAGGTAAAGACAGCACTTCTCCTACCTTATATCGTTCTATTCCCTTTACTTCCATTTTAAGCAAAAATCTTTTGAACATTGTACTTAAGTAAATTATTCATTTTACAGTTCCTGACAAATTCCATCCTTATCATTCTGACTTATTCGTTGCCACTTCTTAATCCCACAAGATTCTTGAAACAAAAACGCCAAGAATTATTTCATTTTCCTTAAATTACACATTTTTTTCTACTTATGACTCAGTTTGGAGATACGGACTTATTTATAAACTCTTACAGGTTGATGTACAGGATACCACTGCAAAATAGATTTATAATTTCATCAATAATAGAAACTATTACGTAAAATAGAGAAACTCTGTGTCGATGAAATTATTTTCACTCGCGGTGTGCAGCAGGGCAGAGTTCTCAGTGCCTTTCTTTTTACAATCTATATGCAAGCTATTTTCATATCATCCCTGCTCATACCAAATGCTTATTATATGCAGATATCTTGTTTTTAGCAGCAATAAAAGTCTTGAAAATCTTTTTAATTTTCAAATTGTTCTTCATAAAATCACTTAATGGTGCGAAAACATGGAAATTCACCCTTCAGCCCAATAAATGCGAAGTAGTGAATTTTTCCAATAAAAAAAAAACACAACACAATATTTACAATATCCATATACTTTGGAAACAACATGCATGTATTCTAGGCATCATCTTCTAGATTCCCATCCTAGAGGCCGGTCAACTTCCAATGTTTCAGAGGCAGTATATGCTGGTATAACGCTCTTTTCACGAACAATTTTTTTTAATTCCTGTTCCCCTTTATCTTCGACCAGGAAATCATTCACCGAGGTTAAAACACCTCATTTCTCTTCAATCTTTTTTTTTTTTTTTTTTGCAAACCTTACAGACAATTTAAAATTCAACTTTCCAACTTAATTCCCAATTTTCCACCACTTAGTCAGAACTCATCACATTTCTTCTTGATGATTTGATTTACCCTTTCAAAACAAACAATTACCCAATCATCATGAAACACCTTTTTGAACAACATAAAGATGAATACTAGAAAGAGAAGGTTATTTGGGCCGCAGATACATATTTTAAACATTTTCAATGGCTGTCATCAATACCTTTTCCCAAGAGTCTTTTATAGGACAGTTTTCTAATAGTATTTTCACAGGTGAAGCCCTTGCACTCCTTTTAACCATTTTTGCCTTAGCTACTCACAGTTCATAACTATATTATCCTGATAGACAGCCTTCTGTTCTTCAGGCATTACAAAATTACCATTTCCGCTCCAGTAGTATCACCAAGCTACTCAACAGTCAACTTTCAAAACATTTCCAGTAGTATTTTATCCATTCAATTCATATGGTCTCCAGGGCACACTGGTATTGCAGAGAATAAACTAGTAGATTCTCTCACAAAATCTGCATCAGACACAATAATTTGTGTATTTAAGGCCCAACATAAGGTCAGCCATTTTTGACAGATCATCATAGATTCATGAATTTCGAGCTTTATAGTAGTAGTTTGATTGCAAATATTTAATTTTCACCTTTGTTAAATCTTTTGTCTCTCTTATTTTTAACAGCATGTAAATAAATTGAGATAAACCAGCATCAGGGGCATGAATCTCAAAGTATGAAGGCATGTATCTCAGATCAAATCAAACTAATAAAGATAATTTTTGTACCTGTGGTTGATATCTTAAAAATTTTAACAGCATTTTGGATGCTTTAATAATGTTATAAATTAACTTATTGTACGTTTAAAAGGATGAAAACTGGATTAAAGAAATGTGTATAAGAATCACAGTGAAATAAAAGAAGTGTATTATTTACTGGATTTCAAACAATTTTTAAACTGTAGAATTCAAAACAAGACAAATTTATAAAAAAAAAAAATCACCAATTTGTGATTTTATATCTGCTATTGAAATTCAAAAATCTTGATCAATTAGTGATTTAGGCCCCAAAAAGAATTTTTATTTATTTTTAACTTCATTCGGAGATATTTTCCTTCATTCACATACATTAGACTGTGATGTCTGTTTCCTGCCTCTTTATGTTGAAGCCCAACCTCTTTTCATCATCTGCAGTTTCCATAAGTTTATTTTATTTTTGTTAAAGAAAAAAAAAAATTATTTGTTTTTCACTAAGACTAAAGTGCCTAAAAAAAAAAGGGGGCTAGATTTGAGCTGCGATTATTTGGAATAAACTTAAAAAAAAATAAAAATAAGCTTTTAACTATTTTTAAAAATTCCCACAGATTACATCCAGTAAGCCTTAATCTTGCACCAAGAAATTCGTACAATTTTTAGAATATAATCCATAGATTACATGTAGAAAACTTATGCAAGTTAGTTATAAGATACTATAACTATTTTCAAAATACAACTCAGAAATATAATACATCTACTTACAGAAATTTTTGGAGGGTTAAAGTTTGTATTATATATACGACCACTGGATGGATGTAACCAGCGACCTTTTAATCTTGAAATAATAACTTCATCTGGTACAGCAAGATTAATAGCTAATGTTATATTGTGTTTTAAGCAAAGATCTTCTGCTTGTTTTACAGTACGTGGAAATCCTAAAAACAAACAAAAAAAAAGAATATTTTTATATTTCTAATTCTAATTATGATTATCTAAATGTGTGAACAGTACATATATTCATCATTTTTATAAAAAGAACAAAAAAAAAAAACTTTTTTTTTCGTACAGATAAAAATTACATGCAAACTATTTTACATAAAATTAACAAAGAATTTAGTAAAAAAAATGCAGAAAATTGTCTAAACTACTTATCGATTTTTTATCATTATTATTAGTCAAATTAGGAACACTATAATTCAAAATAAATCGAGGGTATCAATTTTGAATACAAGGATGAGAGAAAATGTTAAATGCTGACATATGATCAACAGATATGGTACTCTAATAAAAAGATATAAAAACCAAAACATAATGGTAGTTCATTTGAATTTTTATGAAGTAAAACATATGTACATTTTGTGTGTCTAACAGGCACATTTTATGCATGGTGTAAATGATTTTAGAGATAAAAATTATAATTAATAAAGAGCCCCTTGATGGTAAGAATGATGATGTAGAGCTATTAGGCATGGGATCAATGAGATTATTAAAGGACTGAAATATTTTTTCTCACTCCTGCATTTTTAAGGGCATTTATAAATTGTTGAATTGTTTAGGTTTATTGCTATTGCTTTCAGGTAATGAGCAACATACAACCCTTCTAACTAGAATGCCTCAAATACCTTAGATTGAATTTATGTCTGGGGAATATGCCTGATTAGTTCATTGGGAACACAATCATTCACAAATTGAACATATGTCTTGGCAACAGGCTGCTAATAAGAACTATCTGCAATTACCTTAAAAATCCTGTATCTCATTATCCAATAAGAAAATTCTTAAAAGGGGGACATTAGAAATTTAATCTACCAGTGGTAATTATTATGTAAGCATGGGAGTGAATATGCATACACTGAAAATTGATAGTGAACTATAAAGACTTAAGCAACTAAATTTTCCTCTATTATAAATAGAATTTAATGAAATAAGATAAAAAGAGTGGAAACAGAATACAGCTATATGTATGCACAACATATTATCAAAATTTATATACATGTGTTTTTGTTACATGTTGAAAAAAATTATGAACAGTATGATCTTTAACTATACCAAGTTTACATTATATGAGCTTTTCATTGGAGTAAAGTTGAAAAATAAAATGAACTTGAAATTAAAAGAAAAAAAAAAAACCTGAAAGTTATGTCAAAGCTACAATGGAAGACAAAAATAGAATGCAGGGAAAAGATTGAAAAAAGTATTTTAAAAGTAAAAGAAGAAAAAAAAAAAAAAAAAGAGACAAACAAAATTGTTACTAAGATAATTGATAGTTTTACAATATATTTAGTTTAGATAGTAATTAAACTAAAATTTATATATTTTTTATTTATTTATATACCATTGCAAAATTGGAAAAAAATTTAATTAGCTATGACATGGACGAAAAAAAAAAAAAATCTATTATGCTCTTTATAGTTGGCAGAACCGAGGCCAGAGACAGACTGTCAACTATTCAGAAAATGTTCATTATTAATTGCCTTATTTTTTTCATGCATTACATCTCATTAAATCATACTCTTCTTTGTATTCTTAACTGTTTTTTACAATATTTTAGTGTATATGCTTGCTCATTTGGCCTCAAGGATATTATGTTCCTATACGGCTGCTTCACTGGAAACATAAAATACAGAATTGAAGAACTATTAAATATGAATAAAAGCTGTATATAAAATAAAGCTTATAAATGTCACATATCATATGAGTTTCTATTCAGATTTTTTTTTTTTTAAATTTGTTTGAAATTATTTCCAAAGTATTACATGAATCCAGATAAAACTAAATAGCTATAATTTAGAAACTTAACAAAAACAGCACTCCTATAAATATTTTTATATACAGTACAAGTGTTTTAATTATCAAGTAGTGCAATATATTACCATCAAGTAACCAACTACATTTTGACATTGCTCCAAGTTGCTCTAAAATTAGGCTTGTTACAAGCTCATCTGGAACAAGTTGACCTTTTTCAATATACTTTTTTGCTTCTTTGCCTTTACCTAAAAGTGTATACACATAAATTAAAGTTACTTTTTCATTTTGTTACAATTAGTCTATAATATGATTTAATATGAAATATAATTGAAATTATGCGAAAAGAAATGTTTTATTCACAGAAATTTATTAATAGATACTGAGAAATATCTGATATAATTAGAGGCTCACATTTATTGCTTTAGAGGTTTCTCTTTTGATTTTCCAATGTAACAAATTTTAAAAATAATTTATGAAATGTTAATTTTTCATTTAGTATCAAAAAATATGCTCAATATATATTTTAAGAAATTTATGCTGCTTGCATTATAAATACATTTTCTTAATACAGCATAAGATAAAAATTGTCTTTTATCCATTTTATAAAAATATTTTTCTTTGTACAACATTGATATTGATAATTACACAATTTACACATTTTGAAAAAAAAAAAAAAAAAAAAAAAAAAAACATTCTTTCATTCAAAAAATTTACTCCAGTAAAATAAGGTTAAATACATACTTTATATAATTTTTTAAAAGTACCAAGATTCAGAAAAAGTAATATAAATATGTGGAAATTATTTGACCTAAGGTAAATGTTATCCATTATGAGAAATAATTTTAGGTTTGATACTATTTTTTATTATATATGAAAGAGTGGAAATTATTTCATTTTTAAAAATAGAAAAATGTTTGGAATTCAGAAAATTATTTCATTGTAAAATTTAAAATTTTTAGAAATGAAAGTATTTAGTTAAAAAATGCCTAGTCAATAAATTTAAGGTAGTAAAATATTGCATTTAAAATGCTTTTCAAGTACAAATTAGATAGAAAAAATAATTAAAGGGAAATTTTCAGAACAGATGCACTTGAAAAAAAAAACATAAATTCTGCCTTCAAAAAGTAAAATAACTTTCAGATTAGTGATGGTCAAAAATTTTTCATTATTTAAAACATTTACATTTTGTAAGAGACATTAGACAGTAGTCCTTATATGTTTTCTTCTTTTCAATTAATATTATCTTATGTCATTTTTTTTTTTTTTTTTTTCAGCTCTTTAAGTTTGTAAATTATATTGTGTTATCAGTGGTTTAAACATTATAGCACTAAAACTAAATAAAATAAAGCTCATGAACTTCATATTCTCTCTTTAATTGACTAATTAGATCATAACAATATAGTAGATGGATATATTATAATTATAAAATATTATCTTTCTGCGATATTTTTAAGATGATGTTGTTTCAGTTAAGTGTTATACTGCAGTATAGTAATAAATAATAAATGAACATATACATTTATCATTAAATATTTGAAATCTTTAAAACATTTTTAACAAATTGATATGTTATACAAACATTTTACACTAAGTCTGATATTAAAAATATTGAATGGAATTAAGTGATGCAAAACATCAGGCCATCACTGCATTTTGCAAGTAAAATGTCTCCAAAAGTTAAAATATTAAAACTTAGACTACATACAATTAAAAATTTTCTTCCCTGCCCCCTTCATCTTAAAATATATATATATATATATATATATATAGAATTACCACAGCTTTTCTATTACTAAGTCCTTTTTTAAATATTTAAGTTAAAAATCAATATTTTACATGAAAATGGTTACTGTACATAATGATAAATTAAAGAAACTATTATATTAAAATTTCTTTTTAAGACAAACAAATGCTTTCAATACTTTCTAAGGAAAAAAATGTCATTTTTATCTAGATGCATATAAATGATGCTATTTATGTAAAAACATAATGTATCTATATATGTATGTATGTGTGTGTGCAAAAATGTTCCAAATTATTTTTATTTTAAAAGAATGAAATATATATTAAACTTCCAGCATGCTATTAGTAGCTGACTCAAGTGTAAAAATATTTCAGACAAATGTTATTTAAAAAGTTTTTCCTTGAAATTTTCCTTTGTTAAAACTTATTCCAAACTTAATACAAAATTTAAAGAATTATATTTGTTTACATTCATATTTCATTTACTATACATAAATAACTTATACATTCAAAATTTAGCAAAATTCATTTTGGTTATTAGAATTAACAAGAAGGGGGAAAAACATTTTAAAAGGGCAAATTAAAAGATTTTCAAACAATATTAAAATTCAGAAAGCCTGTTAGAAATTAGTGTAAATGGTTAGTATCATATTTAAGTATTGATTGTCAGATAATCAATAAGTCATGAAACTATCCAAATATATGGTTTAAGCATTTTAAAGTTATGCCTCATCTCTGTGAATTTTTATTAAAAATATATGTATACAACAATAAATCATTTTTTTCAACTTATAAAAATTCCCTCACTTTAAAATTATTTCAAAAATTACAGAGAAAATAATCCTTCTTCCTGATAAACTTCTCATCATAATGAATCATATGAACTAATCATAACAACTTATCTTAAATAAAAAATAAAAAATATTAAATAAGCACTTAACAATAACAACTTTAAAGAAACAACAAATAAAAATTTACTAGTTTCTTGGGCTATGTGACTTCTCAAAATATCTCCACTAGCCAAATATGATAAATTAAAGTTTTTTACGATTCGCGATGAAATAGTCCCTTTACCAGAGCCTGGCGGCCCCATAATTACGAAACGAAAAAAATTCGTCATCCTAAATAGAAATACTTGTAAAATAAAATTATAATTAAACGACACAAATGTAGCAAGCGAGATAAAAACTGTGAGTTATCAATTGTATTTTATTCTTTCTTTATCACTCACATGAGGAAGCAAATAACTACAAGAAATACACTAGAGAAAACTCAAGCATTTCTGTTGCTATGACGATAATCAGTTGTTGTTTTAAACTCGCACTAGAGCTGGCTGTTTGCTAATGCTCGCGTATCTCCCCCTCACGAAATAATATGGGACAGATTATCTTCTGGAAAGACTTTCAGAAGAAATTGTAATGAATTTGCACATTCTACGGAGAAAAATTGGAAAATTCCTATCAGGCAATTTAAACAATGCAGAAGATCTTTGTAGATGATAGAGCAAGGAAACTATTCATCTGCGGCCCTCTCAACTTCTTCATTGGATGCGAAGCACTTCTCAGAAACAAATTTCTTCAAGTTTTGGAACAAATGAAAGTTTGAGGGTGCCAAATGAGGAGAATAGGAGGGACGGCCGAGCAAATCGTACCCCAAATCCCGCAGTTTTCCCATATCCAACGCACCTTTGTGCGCAGGTGCGTTATCATGGTGAAAGATGACTTTTTTCTTCTTTAATCCAGGCCTCTTCTCGCGAATTTTGGCATCCAGCTGGTCAAGAAGGTTGGAGTAATATTCGCCTGTAATTGTTTTGCCTTTTGCAAGGTAATCAATTAACAGGATCCTTTTCGCATCCCAAAACATGCTGGCTATGACCTTTCTGGCAGATGCGATCGACTTCGCTTTATTTGGCGTTGAACTACCGGCTCCCACCCACTGCTTGGACTGCAGGTTTGTTTCTGGCGTGTAGTGCTGGACCCATATCTCATCCATGGTGACAAATCGCCGCACAAAATTGGTCGTATCTCTATTGAATTGGTCCGAAAATTGCTGTGAAAATCGTTTGCGCATTTGCTTTTGATCGGCATTCAGCAAATGCATCATCCATTTTGCGCAGAGCTTTCGCATCCCTAATTATTCGTGCAAGATGTTTCACACCCTTTCTTTCGATATCCCCACAGCCTCAGCTATCTGACTCACTTTCCCTCGCCTATCGTCCAACACGATATCATGCACTTTTTCGATGATTTCCGGTGTGATTGCGGTTTTTGGCCGCCCTTCACGTGGGTCATCTTCGAGGGATGTGCGACCACGTTTAAATTCAGTTGCCCACTTTTTAACGGTTGACATGGAAGGAGCAGAGTCCCCTTAAACTTTTGTCAGCTTCGGATGAATTTCCTTAGGGGTTAATCCATCCAAAACGAAGAATTTAATGACCGCACGATATTCAAGTTTATCCATTTTAACGAAAAACACGACTTCTAATACAAAAATTCGTGTAAACCAACTAATTGAGAGAAGAAGTTGAAACTTGCCATACGAACTAATGACACGTGCACCTAGGCAAGAAACATAAATTTTTGCTGATTGGAGCGCCATCTCTGTGTCAGGTTGAGAACTTTTCACCTTACCCTCGTATATGGTATGTGATGTGATGGAAGTAGGAAAGGAGTCAAGATGAATAGATAACAGTAATCGTATGAATTGAGAAAAAGAAGAAGAAAAAAAAGAAAATTAAAACTTTGATGGTGAAAATAATATGTGATCAGTAAAGAGCGTAGAACGATGGAGCAAAAAGCAGAAAATGTAATTCAAACAACAAGTGAGTGTATATAAAAGAATAAAATCAACTCAAAAGAGAGTTAGGCCGGTAAGGAGAAAAAAAAGAAATTGAGTGGAGTGAAATGAATTATAACGATCAAAAGGCTCATTTAGGAGCCAAGGTCAAAGGGAGTAAAAGTATGTTGGAGAATATCGAACTGTTACTGTAAGTTTGTTTAGGTAATAAATTTTACAGAGAGGTAACGAGTATGCATTGAAGTAAAATATCTGAAAAGCGATGAATTAAGCTTTGAATCTAAGACAGTTCCTACTGAAATACAACAGAAAGCGTCATCAATTGGTTTAAATCAAAGTTTGATCAGCCTTCTTTTCTTAGGATGCCAGATCCAAACACTCCAAAAGTTAAGTTTGCACTGTGCCCTTTTCCAAAATTCACGGAACTGGACGTGTAGTTCGATTTCCTGCTTGTTATATTTGAAGAATTTTTGTTTGCTTCTTACTCGGTAAGGAGTAAGAACACTTCATACTCGGATGCCGGATCTCAATTTTGGCGTCTA
The DNA here is from genome assembly GCA_021605095.1 of Caerostris extrusa. Lineage (NCBI taxonomy): Eukaryota > Metazoa > Arthropoda > Arachnida > Araneae > Araneidae > Caerostris > Caerostris extrusa. The sequence continues at coordinate 2,183 of BPLR01018409.1, read as the reverse complement.
GCTTACAAGCCTTTAATCGATTATATTCTGAACCACACTGTTACAACACACTAAAATAATAACTAAACTTGTTATTACGGAACTTCACTATTCACTTTACATGTCCACGGGGATTAAGCGTAAACTCCTGCAAGCTTTATCCCTGAGATAATTTATTTATGTATACTTTAATTTATTTGATATTATTTGGAAATATTACTTTCTCCTTATTAAATGTTGTTACGTGGAACCTTGTTATTTCATCGTATGACCTTTCTTCATACATGCCATAAGCCTACTGCAATTGTTTCTTCGAACAGAGATAGATAATATGCGACAGAACTATCTGCTATTCTGATGCGGAAACAAATTATTATTAACAATCTAGGTATCGTTACTGAGTAAATCTGAAAAAAAAATTTTACTTTTCCGAAAGAAAATTGCTGATATTGTACTGTATTAGAAGATTTTCGCAATTTTGTTTCCTCATAAGATACTTACGTTCTTTTTTACACAAATCCTGAAATTATCTTTTAATAATGGTACCGAAGCGGATTACGTTTTAAACGATGATGTTGATTTCGCTCATGAATTTTCCAACTTATTAATGGAGAACTTAGCTTCTTGAAAGATTTATTCAGAACAAGAACGTTACATACAATAGCATTGTTTTCAATTCTCAAAAAGAGCGTGAAAGAAACTATTAAATCTTAAGCCGCAAAAATATGGACATTCTTCTGAAAATTCATGACTTTTCCAATAAGACCTGATTGTCCAACACAAGCCCACCATTTTCTGTTTTAACTTTATAAATTACAGATTCGTGAAATTCTATGGTCGATTAGCAATGCTAAAGTCGAAAGAGGTTAAGACTGCAACAATAAATAAACTCCAAAATAGAACGGAGAACAATTTTCTGAGTTAAAAGGATGTTGAAAAATTAGCATGCTCTTATAACTTCACACCCTCAGCAATAATGCTCAGATTTAATTCGTCAATCTGCCACAAAAAGAACTAGCCTAAAAGAAAATGGGGAGAACATCCAGATTTTTTTCTTTCATACATCTTAATATAGAAGATTAATAATAAATAATTTTGCCTTTACTATATTATAAATTTATTTTATAACGTATAAAAATTTTAATGGATTAGATAAAAAGATTAAGCTTATTATTGAGCACTCATCGGAGCATGTGATCTTTATTCCAGAGTATCGTCCTTTATCATGCATCTATCATGAGTTCATTAAACTTAAAAACCCAAAATTACTTTAGGTAGACATGAACTCACATAAATACACCCACATAATTCGAACTATCTGTCAATTTTATTCTCTAAGTTCTTTTGTAAGCAGAGTCATGCGTTATATAAAAGATTCATTCTTTATTTGTTAGTTTTCATTTGTATTCAAAGAGAAGTGTATAGTCTATTAGGATTTTTGTAAATGCGAAACTATTTTGGTAATTTTTGCATCAAGAATTAATTTTCGATAACAGATAAAAAAAAAAGGGTCTACAATGTTAAGACAAATTTAAATTAACGGAAAATTAGCAAAAATATTATTTTTGGCGTACAATTTGAATTCATTTTTATGCTTACTCTACCTACTTATCCTATTCCAATCTTACTTCTTTACTGAACCCAGACAAACTTATTCTACCTAATCTAACCCCGACCCAACTGTATAAAATATAACCAATCTCAACCTAAAATAAAAGTAAAAATTATATAACTAAAAGTCGAATATAATTGAGTCGAAATAGTCGATTTTCTGTTGTTTTTTCTTATCCCACTTGGTTGACAGCAGCATCCAGACCATGAATCAGTGTGTTAATTAAAAACTGTTCGGGGGGTTGAGCACATCTGGCAATTAATATAAGTCAAGATATGGATAGGAGTTGTTTGAGTTAAGCTACATTTCGGGCAAAGGGGATAAAGCGTAAGGCCCCGTCACATGACGCTGAATAAATACACAAACCAATTTTCTAATTTCAAAAATGAGACGTCCGCTTGCAAATGATTAACTTTGGCAAGAGAGAGAAAAAACTAATATACATATATATTAATAGCAGTGCATAGATGCAAAATAATCAATTTTTTATTTGGGCTACCAATTGTTCAATTTACTACTTTTGGAGTATAGCCTTACTACTTTTTATTCTTCAGATCAGGCAACACTGAATTCGAGGAATCTTTGATGGTTT